>CALNXK010000040.1:1595000-1620000 GCA_942486035.1 Porites lobata | reverse complement strand
GGTCTGCTGACGACCATTTCGAAGGTTGACGTCAGAACCTGGGCAAGCCTGTAATGAAGTAGCAAAGACATGGTGTAACAACAATAAAAACAAAAGGCTGGTTGTTCAAACGCTGGATAGTGCTGATCACCTCATAACTCACTATTCCGCGGATAAGTATTAGCGAGACCAATTGCGTTTTTCGTTGGATAGAGATTTATTCAGTGAATAGCGTTACTATTTCTTGAACTAGCGCCATCGATTCATTCCGTTTGTTTTTTGTTGTTGTTGTTGTTTGATTGCTGCGGTTTTTTTTTTACTCCAGTATAGGATTCAGGTGCTTCGATTTTAATTGTTAGGAAATCACAACGTATGCCATAAGAGAAAAATTAGTTGAAGAGATTAGCGATCACGAAATCATGTGAAATAACGCAATTTAATTACAACTCTATTGCTCATGCGTTGCCGCACTAAAACATTCACGGGCTGCTTCGAATAGGGCTCTAAGTTATGAACCTTTATTCTGTTTTATTCGGCGACGTAGTGATTCCCGACGATCGACAAATTTGGAAAGCACAAGCTTACGATAAAGTTCCGTTTCATATCAGTTACAAAAAAAAAACAGTAAAATTTTAACAGATATAATCAATTCGCATAAATGCAGTGCGCAGGCGCACCAGCTGACACCGTCTCTTTCGGCAAAATACGGGCAAAATGTTTCTAGGCTCAAAAATGGACACCATGCACAAACCTCTAAATCACAACAGTAATAACCTCTCACCGCTGATTTCTGACCTTTCAGATTGTATAAGCTTAAGAGGCGACATGGTGATCACAAGCGATTTCGAAAAGTTAGAAATGAGTGTTTTCACATCATGACGCCATAACAATAAAATGGAGACCATATTGGTGACCCAAACCAGTCCTGTGGGAGTAGAACTCTTTTCTTGTCTAAAAGCTTCCTTTTGTTGCAAAATATTTGTGCAGTTGCTGGCAAGGTGTGAGCAAGAATGCAGCTCAATATCAACCAAATCACGCCATTACAGCGAACACAACAAGGACAATATGTTAATTTACGTACCTCAACAAGACACTGGACAACATTATGGTGGCCGTTAAGCGAGGCCAAGTGCAGTGCGGAGAAGCCGTCCTCTTTTACAATGTTCAACAAATCTGGGCATTTTTGTGCTATTAAGGAAGCCGCCCTGTGATAGGGTTAGGAAAACAAGAAACAGTATAAGAAATTTAGAGTTGCCCAGAATTAAACAGTCTAACGCATTTATGTTCAGTGCTGCAAGCTTGTGGAACAGACTTCCTGAGGAGTTGCTTTACCTTGATGTCTTCCGAAAACAAACTTAAGGGAATTGAAATTTGTAAATTGTAATGGACAGTCTTTAGCAATTCCTTAGTTAGTTTATCTTCAAATTCTTGCCGATGAATTATAGTTTTTTGACTGATTTTTTTGTTCTTTATTAATTTTTTGTGAGGGCCAAGTGTAGATTATCGAGAGATATTGAGTGCTACCCTCAATAAAAAAAAGGTTTATTATTATTATTATTATTATTATTATTATTATTATTATTATCATTATTAAAGACAGAATAAAAATGGAAACAAACAAGTAATCGATCCCCCATTCCCTCCTCCCTTTCTTCAACCCCCCCCCCCTCTCCCCCACCTCGCCTTTCTCTCTCTCAAAAATCACTACTGACCTCGCATTTCCTTTTAAGGCTGCATGATGAAGGCAGTTGAATCCTCGCTTATTTTTAATGGACAGATCTACGCCGCGGAAGTTCACGAGAACTTCAACAATCTCAATGAAGTCTTTAGCTATGGCATCGTGAAGGACAGTGTCCCCGTATGAATCCTGCAAAGCAAAAAAACGTCACCATCAATTTTCCTCCTTTGACTCTCTCTTCTTCCAGTTCTATCTCGGTCCTGGAAGAAGAGAGGTCCTAAGTACGAAGATGTGTCGAATTACCACAAACCTGTGCGTTGACATCACAGGAGAAGTTTAGTAACGTTTTTACGACATCCGTATATCCCTTATTGACTGCCACGTGAAGCGGAGAGCATTTGTTCTTGTTAAGCTTGTTGCCATCCGCGCCTCCCTTCAGTAGAGCAACAGCTGCTGCGGACTGATTTCTGAGGAATAACAAAATATTCTTATAAGACACCAGAGATAACGAAACATATACAACAAGAGCAGTTTGTGTGTATTTCTTATATTGATCATAAAGCTTCGATCATTCTTTGGCGAAATGTTAAAAGCTTAAAAAAAATCTTCAAAGAATCTGCAAAAAATCTTCAAAGAATGCTGTCCGACATCAGCCAACTTTCCTTGAAAAAAGAAAGATTAAACAGAACGGCCTTAAGTCTAGACTCACCCGAATGCAGCATAATGTAGAGCTGTATCTCCTTCAGCGTCCTGAAAAAAAAAAGGGAACCCCGATCAGCGAAAGTTACTCGATTTTATAACATTATAATATTACATTAAATCCGATTTTTTTGCTTAGAATGTGGCTAGAGATTGATCTTGAACAAAGAAGAAAATTGGATCTGATCGAGGCCCGAAATCCAGAATAACTCTCCTTAAAATTTCTGCGAAATTTTGTGGTTTCGAAAACAGACCCATTTTGGTAAAAAAAAATGATCAATTGTTTTAAAAAAACTTGGCTTTAGACCTACTGGCTTGAAAACTTTGAGTTGAAATGGACCCCAACATAAAAGCTCCTGGTTCAAACGATGAAAAGCGCATTTACTCCTCCGTTGAAAGAACCGCAGAAATTAAGCCTAGCAGTACATCACAACTGGATTAACTAAATCGCTGCTTTGATAAAACTTTTTAGCTACTTCAAGACCTTATAATACTAACTTGAAGATTAACGTTAGCACCGAGATTAAGTAGAAGCTCCACAATTTGGGTGAGCCCTTGGTGACTGGCAATCTGCAAAGCAGTCTTATCAGATCGTACAATGTCCACCTAAAAAAAAATAACCGAAGAATAATCAATGGACAGCGTCTTGGCAAGATTTTAAGTAGTATTACGTTTTCCTCCATATCATAGGACTCGCGCGATAACTGACCTTTTCACCCCTAATAGAGGGGAGAAGTCGTTACGTCACGTTGCCATGGAAGCAAAATTTTTGGATAATAACAAACCGAAAAAGTCACTTGGAAGTCTATTCACAATATTTCAAACTTCACCGACCTTATTCAGTATCATTTAATTTGACAAATCTTGGCGAAATTTTCTTTGGGACTGTATCTATCGTTACCTAAGGTTAGAAAAAGAAAGCGACAATTTTTGTGTTGTATGTTTGTGTTGTTCCATGTCGTAGTGGTGCAGCGACGGCAAAGAAATGTACAAAATAGCGTGATGCACGTGCAAAGTTGTTGTTTGCTAATATAAACATGTTATTTTTTGCTGTTCTCCTCGCCGTCGCCATCGTTGTTGATTTTGTTGTCATCCAGAAATAGTGCTACCATGGAAACGTGACGTCACACTTCTCCTAAACCAATGTACCCCTGCATAAATCTCCCCAAATTTCACGTCCTACAGTATCAAAAAGTGAATAGTGCTACGGAAAAGCACCGCCGAAAGAGGTTTCATTTCACGTCCAAAAGTTGAATGTTTGTTAAATCTCTTAAATGGAGGGGCTTATATTAACTAGAGGTAATCATTGATTACGGATCCGCGTTCGTCACTCACGGAGAAATTTCGGAAACGAAATCGAGTCGAAAGGAGTCAAGTTTCCTGGACGAGGTGCCCCTGATTAATAGGGGCGGCTAATTTGCAGTCGCCCGTCACAGCTCGAACATTTCTGCCTTAGTGCCACAAGAACACCAGATTAGGATGCGTTCTGACAAACGCGAAAAGCGGCAGTCTACGGTAGTTAAGTTTGGCCTTGTGTAAACAGACAACACGAGGGAGGATACCTGTGGAATAGAGCTGGCTGCACCCACCTTATCTGGATGAGTTTTTAACAGTTCTCTCAGTTTTTCAACGTGTCCTTGTCCTGCCTCACTGACAATCATAGACCCTATATCAGTTGACGCATTGATGCGCAGGTGATCCATGAGTGTTCTCAGAGATTCATCTGAAAACAGAACAACTTACTAGTCATATTGACATTTTAACAATTCCTACTTGCTACATTCCTACTTGAGAAGGAAGCACGGTTTTAACTACTACGCCAGCACAAAAGCAAGCATAAGAGTTCTTATTATATCGTGAAAAAAGGCTTTTGGTGCAAGCATAAGCACTATGATAAGAATTTTTGATGTTCTGGCACATTACTGGTGTCGGCGTCTTGTTGTTGTCGTCGCTGTTGTTGTTGTTTGTTTGTTTTTTCCTCACTAAAAACCCTACCAGAATACCGGCAGTTTATTTCTTAAAGCAAAAGACCCAGTCCCAAAAAATAACACTGGTGCCGCTTTTTATTCAGTTCTCTGCCAAGATAATGCCTGTCGACTCAAAAGTGGGCAAATTTCCCTGGATGGATGGAGTCGTCGTGTCTTCAGGTCTTCCATAAACTGTCGCATGGAAAGTTCGTGCGGTGACGTCAATGAAATTTACCAAACATTGTGCATGGTGCACGTGCAGGGCGGGTGTTGTTTTTGACGTTTTAGTCAACGTCTTTGTTGAGGTTGTTTAAGGCTTTATGTCTATACTATACTGGAGCGCTCTAGCGCCAGCACGAAAACCTTCTCTTATGTAGTTAGGTTTTCTCTTGACACATGAGAACAGTGATTTCGGGGCGCTTTCTGTAACGTAGTGATACCGCGCCGTCTCGATCTTGACAGTGTACCCTCACATATCGGATAAGTTTCTGTGACACCCTTTAGCCCAGTGTAAACAGGTGTCCCTACAATGCAGGATAGCTTTCCATGTCAACATGAAAAACTGTCCCGTATAGCATAGACAAATCCTAAGCTCCCTAATTTCACGACGTATCCACGCCGAAGAAGGCAAAGGAATGTGCTCAAAAACTTGATGCACGTGCAAAGCGTGCAGAGTTGTTGTTTTGCTGATTGAGGCTAAAATTCACTTCTGCTGATGTCGCTGTTGCTAAGAATCCGTTTTCACAAGGATGTTCTCCTTGACTTCCTTGTTGCCCGTGTACACCTTGACATTTTTGTTTTCTTCCCACGCAAAATAAAAACTTTTCACATTTCCCATTAACACGACTATTGAAAACTCGCTGACGTAGGTGTACCATATAACTCCATGCATGTAATTATAAGAGTATGTCGCGAGGTAATATTATTGATTTACTAGCTGACAGGCATATATATTTTCTGAACGCTACCGACTGTAAAATTTATATTTTCCTTCTCTAAGTTTTACCTATTTCTCTTTGTGAATTTGGAACATTTCTTCGTTCATCTGCCGATGAACGCCTTTGGTGTTGCCGCTGAGACTTGGAAGACGATGTTGATGAAGGCGATGGTTGTAAGATTCCCTGTAACTCTCCATGCGCTGCAGTGTGTTTGGCCTGGGGCGATGCTAGTGGGCCTGATGGTATTGCTGTAGGTGACTCCTTTACCAGCACCGCCGGGTTAAATGTCCAATGTTGCCCTGCAATAGCTACTCTGATGTCTCCATCAGAATAAATTTTCAAGACTTGCCCAACTTTGCCCAGAGCCTAAGAAGAGAGAGATGAAAATTCTTGTCATGAATTAATAGGGCGGGAAAAAAACTTATATTCCAGCTGGTCCTTTCGGCAAGCAGCTCTCATAGTTTGCTTTTCCGAGGCTACCTCTTGCTTAGCCTTAGTAGACAGTTAATGATTTGGTTTGAAGATGACTACCTTGGGCCCTAATGGGCAAGTCAGCATTAACAGTTACTCGCCCAACTATCGGACGGGACTTTTTACGAGCCCTGATAAATTTTTACAAAATGTTTATTCGCCTACACTGCATTCTCGAAGCGTTGTTGCGTTTAATAAAATGGTAGTCAAAGTGATAAGCGTGCAAAACAACTACAATAATTAGTCACTCTATGTTGATGTGTTGTTCAATTACAAGGTAAAACTTCGACCACATGTGAAATACGTTTACATACCAAAACCATATCCTCAGTCCACTCTCCATGCCCAAACTGAAGTTTCTTTACCAATTCGAGATTTTTCATCACCCTTACTTTGTCACTGACGTGTAGCTCGTCAACCTAAGAGAAAATACGAAGCCTTCATCATCTACAGTACCCTGATGAAGCAACGAGAGACTGCAAGCAAGTTCTCATTCTAGAGATTGCAAGAGTAGAAGGTCACGGACGAGCGAGCGGAGAAGGATTGGGGCGGAGGAAGCGCACGCTCGCTTCACGTGACTTACGAATGACAGGGAAACGCCAAATTTGGGGCTCGTCCTCGCTGCAAGAACTGTAACACCCTTGAGTAATGTAAAAAATAGAGCCTTGGAACATAATAATCGATACAATCAATAACAGGTATAATAAAGAAAAATTTCACGGTTCTAACACCAAGGTAAAGGATTGGGGCAGAGGTCTGGCCAAAAATTCCTTAAACCTCCGTTGAACGGATAGAAAGAAATGCCGCTGAAATAAGGGCGATTTTGCGCTTGCTTTCCGCGTTTCCGAGCGGTCATGTGGGTATGTGCCGAGGCATAACTCCATAATTCTCGGTTTCAGCAACATAACTTTCGGGAGACGACTTTTGAATGACCCGTTCTCTGGGTTACTACTTACAAGCATCAACAACCTTAATGGCGCTGTTTGGTGGAGGTTATAGAGACAGTGTTATAGAAATAATTTCGTCCTTACGTCAAAATTCACTCATATATGCTTAAAGTATAGTACTCTCAAGACGGAATCCATCAGGAAATTGAGTAATTTCAATTTTCAGTGGACAAAAACCTTGTACCAGAATAATTAAAACAATATTGCATTCTTTCTTACAGTTTTTAAGGGCTATAGATGTAATTAGTTATCTGTAATAACACTAAAGACTATTTCTCATGGGAGCCCGAGAAAATAAAATAAAATTTCAAATTTCACTTTTAAGAATTATGAAAATGCAGGTATTCTGAAAATTTGATATGCAAGGTCTCATTTTGTGAAATTTGACATTCATTTCCTCGGACTCTCATGAGAAATAGTCTTTGATGTTATTACAGGTAACTAATTACATCTATACCCCTTGAAAGATGTAAAAAAGAAAGCGATATCGTTTAAATTATTCTGGTAAAAGGTTTTATCCACTAAAAATTAAAATTACTCAATTTCCTAATGGATTCCATCTTAATACTTTTACCTTTGTAAGGGCTGCAGGGTGAAAAGTCCATCTATTAGCAAACCCAGGGTACTGTACTCTCACATCACCACGTTCAGTTATTCTATGTACTGTTCCTGTCAGGCCAATCACCTGAAAAATATTAAGCTTCTAATAAAATCCACTTCCCGCACACTGACTGCCATTTGTCCGCCACATGACAATGCAACAGCTTTTTAGTAATCACAACCACCACAAAAAATTTACAACAAACAAAGGAAAAAAGAGAAAAACCTTCCTGAACTTAATACACTCAGCTGTTAAACTAAAACACACTTTTTTAAAACTGGCAAAGGGTGGGAGGGTGGGAAAAGCTTTTACACTGTATGGCAAGAAACAAAAACTGAATCACGCAATGAGCGTGAAAACTGTTACCCTAAAATGTCACTCGTGCCCATAAACCGCAAAAAAAAAAGAAAGAAAGAAAGCAGCAATAAGAGAACAAACCACAGGATTGATTTTCACAGATTGCCACACTGTACAGGCTACACTTCACCTACCTCTTCCATTTTGTCATTCCATCCTCCATGTCCTTCTTGCATATCTCTTAGTGTGTCCACGCCTAAGAGAACTCGCACCCTCTCACCAACCTCAAATGGTGGATCATCGCTAGTGGATCTTGATACAGAGTTACTTGAGTGTGGTATGATCAGAGATTCAGGGTTTTGACCAAGTTTGGGCAGATGTGTCTTATAATAAGATCCTCCACTTCCAACAGTGATGCATTTTAAATCCACCTGAAAAATGACAGGTAAAAATAACATTTGATTTAATATAAATGATTTGATGTACTTTAAAAGTTGCGAAAATAATTGAGGACTGGACTGATAACAAAGAGGAAGATGAGCAGCTACAGCTTTTATAGTAAAAAATTTGACAGAATCTTGTTTTATTGCTGGAAGATGCTCGGTTATAAGATGCTCCCTAAAATTACAACGGATTTATAGCTATAGAGCACACTTTTGTTGAAAAAATGCTACGCCTTATAACCAAAGAAAACAAAATAATATTCCAGGGCTGTCACTTTACCGTGTACAACATATGCACTAAGTAAGCCAGGATTTCAACAGCTCAGAGGCTCTTTTGGTTTTATTTTCCTTTTGAGTCCTAAAAAAGTAGTAAATGCTCCTAATAGCTGGGGGAAGTCTACAGCCAACGAACATTAATAGCCCTGTATTAAAGATTTTTTAAAAACATGGGAACTATCAGCACATTTAGCTAGGATATTATATTATTTTGCTTCAATGTCATCTATGAAATTCAAGGAGAAATAATGCAACTTCCTCATTCCTAGACCAAGTACTGAAAGTTTCCAATATGATGGTTCCGTTCTATATTGCGCACCCCCCCCCCCCCCCCCAAAAAAAAAAAATATGCCTGCCTGGAGAGCTTGCTTGCATGCAGGCTGTGCAAGCTAAGGCCAGCCGAACAATGTTTAACACAAAAATTGCCAGATTGTATTTCCCTACCTTGCCTTTGTGCCCAACACGGTACACATTTGTACTGGTAGGTTTCCATTTAACACACGCGACGCTTCGGAAACTTTCCAGTTCCCAGCCTCTCACATCCAACACCTGACCTACACTTTGGGGCCCTCCATCTTGGTTCCCCCAGTCCCAGTCTGGCCCACGCATGACTTGTGCACCAGCAAATATCCCTTTAGCCTCAACTTTGCACTTGCCAAGTCTGTTGCCAACGAAAACTCTGCAGTAAGAAATATACAGTTGTAAAAGTTAGCTTTCAGCATAAGCCCAAGTGAAACAAAAAGTCATAACTGTCCAGTTTTTAAATTTGTAATGCACAAAATTAAAACAGTGGAAATCTTTCCAGTATTATTCTTCCAAAGCAAAAAAGTGGGGGGGGGGGGGGGGGGGTAGGTGACAGGGTGCCCTTACAGCCACTCCTTTTATCCCAGCTGGGGATATGAACCATCTTACATGTCTGACAGCTACCTTGCCCATTAAACACTTACAACAGTTAACTCCTAAGCTAGTTTTCTGGGAATTTCCACAAATGCAGACCCAGCTTTCTTAGAAGCATATCATCAATGGTCAGAGTTTTTCCAAGAACTCAAAAACAATACATGTCATTTTCTGTGAACTTGTGCCCAACATATTACAGGTCATTAATGTCATGTAAAAATTGTTTGAGACAGCTGACCTAAAGCAAAAGCATTTTTTAATTTTTGTGTAATTCTTATCACAATGCTTTTCCATCTTACCCTGGTTTTCCACGAGCTTCCACTCTATTAAAACCATGATCAAGTGGATGCTTATCACTCATGTAACAGGAACTACACAGGTTAAGACTGACACAGTCACAACATTCCCAGCGAATTCCTTCAATGGCTTGCTTTTTGCACTCATTACAAGACACATTCGAATGCACAACACCTGGAAAATAGACAATTAACAGCTTTTCTAAACAGATATAATTTATAAATAAAAAATAGTAATTACAAAGAAATTATCATGGTCCACTGATCAATTCTATGGTGATGAAAGGATTTGTAGAATTTCAGGAGTCTTGTAACATCCTTGAGATTTTATCAGCTGGATCTACAACATAAGAGTCTTACGACACGGAATTCAACTCAAAAAGTGTGTTGTATTACTATGTAATTTTCCATTTTACAAGAGTTGTAACAATAATCAAAAATTTTGTCAGTCATGCTTGATTAGTTTTTTCACATAAGCAATTATAATATCAATTCATTTTGTCTTTAATTTTTTTATTTCTTTTTCCCCTGAGGCTAACGTCAAAAAACACTCATTATAAATACTACATATTGTTGCTTAACAATAACATTTTATTATTAGCAACACTGGTCTGCATACATTTTAATTCAGGAAGACTAGGTGAATCTCTATCCTCAGTGTAATCTAGTTTGTGGTTTTTTTTGCTAGTTTGAATGATAGCCAACAATTTAATAATAACCTCCTTCCCTTTAGGCCTGACAAAATTCAATTCCTCTCTTTTTAAAGATTCATTGTCTTAGTAGGTAAACTTGTCTTCGGTTCCTTCTGTTCATTTAAGCTTGAATAACATCTCAAGTTTCAAACCATGGCAAAACTTAAACTTGCCCTGTAGATGGAAATAGTCTAAGAACTGAAAATTTAAACCATGATGTTTCTGCTGTTTCAGTTTCCTAAAAATCAATGAATGAGCCAAGGACAAGTTTGCTATAACAGGCCATGTTATGAAATGAAATACAACAGTGCAACTGTTGCGAAGGATACCAAAAATGTGAGTTTATATCTACAGAAAATTTGGATATCATGAATGCAACAATACGCCGGTCTAATATTGCTCATTTTCGTGTCGGTGAGATGCGTTTAGACAAACTTCATCTCATTCCCTGATTGAAGTTACACAGTAAAGGATTATCCCTCAGGAAGAGATGTTACTGTCTCACAATAAAGACTGGTAAAAATAATTATGAATTGTAAGTTATTTTTGGGAGAAAGCATAAGTATGTGACAAAGTGAACGTAAACACTGAACCTTTCATTACGTAAACATCTACTTAGAAACTTTTTTTAAGAACCGTTTTCCTTTTGATAGAACGACTGGAAATCTTTACTACCTCCATGAGCAATAAATAATTCTTAGCGGTCAAATCGCACGAGGTTAAGAATTTTTATCGATGAAATGCGCGCCCATACAGATGCTAATTCAAAGTCAGGAAGCTTTAAATTATAACGCCTTACCCGCCGGGCCCTTATCAAACAGACACAGATCGAACGCTCCTTGATAACCACATCTGTAGTTAGTTCTCGTTCCACCATCCCATTGAACCACGACTGTTTTATCGGGAGAAGAAACGCTTCCACTTCTACCCACCACAACAACAGTCCCAACATGTCCTTCTCCGCCATCTTGATTCCCCCATTTCCAATCTGGACCACGAACAACACGGCAGCCGGCTTCCATTTGTCCTTCTCAACTAGACTCAACTCCTCGAGAAAGCATTCTAGACAAAAAGATCCTTGATTTTCTTAACAACACGTTGTTTCGCAGAACTTGACTTTCTTCGAAATCGACACGAAAAAAAACACGAATTTGCGGGCAGCGGATGTCACTGGTTTCCAGTACCATCGTTAAACCACTTGACGCACGCCCACGACCGGAAGTCGTGCTTCGCGCGCGATTCTCGCTGTAATCTTTTATTTGTTAAATGCTGGGCAGGGCCGAGCAGAAACATTTGTCAAACACTTGGAATTAAGCCGAAAGGAAACGGAGGATGTGTTAAGGATTTCTACGTCTCTAAGTGATACTACATTGAATCAAGGGAAGACGATAAAGTTGTACGAAAACTAGTTTCAGACGTTGCACTACTGATTTTTTTTTATGAATTTGAGAAACAGTCACGCTAACGTAGAAAGACCTCCCACCGAATCTATTCAAGCAACGATTCTTTAATTTACACTTACATCGCTACCGCAGCCTGTGGTTTGCTAATGGTTTACAGAAGGTTTTTTCCGGCGACGCTATGATTTACACAGGTTGACAAAAAACAATCATGAAAATTACCTTTTTGAGTAATATAAAATTCTTAGCAAAACGACAGCAAATGGAGATGCTAAAACGCTACTCAATTTAATCCCTTATAAAACTCACGATTACTTTTACTGATAATTGGCTTGGGTCTGACCACCGCTGACAGGAAGTTTTTTGCTGTCTCGAGTTGTGCATCACAGCACATCCATAAAAGGAACGCAATCTTGAGTAGAAATAATCAAAAAGTTGTCCAACCTTTAAACAGTATTTTTGTATGTATAAAAAAACACCTTCATTTTTGATTTGAAACCTAACCCAGACACTCTCTTATGTGGCCCGTAGTATTTCAGAAAACTGTTTATTGAAAACAAACAGGATATTAAACCCAAGCTGAGTTCCACAAATTTCAGTGAAGTTGTTTACAAGGAAAATGTGATTTGATTGAATTTCACTCATGTGCGTAGGGACATGCACCTGTTAAAGGCAACAGCTTGATCGGCAAAAATAGAAGTGTTTTAAGACAAGTGTTATGCTTGATATTCGTAAAACATGTACTGATGATTGAATGCAGGCAAACACAACCCGATATTACTGAAACTCAGCCTTCGGATCTTAGCACTGTTGAGATACCCACTCGTCACTGTAGCATACAAATAAACTCTTTAATTGCAAGCCGGCTGGCACTGGAGCAAAGGAACATTTTCCTCAGTGAGGGTGTATAGTAAATTTAAGTGTGATTTTTTTTTTCTATGGAAGCATAGCAGTTTCTTTTAAGTTTCGTTGGCAAACCTCCGGCACTTACGTAGCGTCGCATAGTGCATTTTAAACTAAGAGGAAGTACCTATCAAAGAGGAAGTGCCACTCAAAGTTGGGAGAGCGACTGTTGAGGGTCAACATTGTTCTTCCCTTTTTCCATTTGTTACAGCAAAAACTGCATTGGTTTACAATTAATTAATCGCAAGTTGATACCAGATAATGGTCAGCTTCATTTCGGAACACTATTATTGCTTCCCTGTCCCTCCACCCCCAGCTTACGTTGAAGCATTCTGACAATTCCCGCTCGACACCAAACAGACCAAGGGCCGTCATACTATTCAATGTGCTAAAGACTGAGAGACCCCATTACCATTTATTGTACTAAAATTCAGTTATTCTGTTCCCATCGACTTCCCTTATTCTCAAAACCGCTAATAAACAAAGGCTGAAAAATCCGTCATGTAGACTTTTAGGTTTCCTGGGTGTACCCTAAAGAAGAAATCAAAAATTCGTCATCAATCAGCTGTAAGAGGATCAACGGATTTATTGTAAGGAATTTTAGTTAGTTGTTAGTTTGAACTATAACTAAAGAAGAGGAAATTTCTAGTCCTAATCTTTTCAAGTATCGAGAAGTTCTATGGTTTGGCCCTGATTAGATTGTGGTCAATTTTGCAAGTCTAGGGCATTATTATTTTCAGTGCCTTTTCAATATTGCCATATCTCTCCCATTCTCCTCTAAACACCGACAACAAGTAACCCTGACTAGAGTCTGACTGTGATGGAAAACGCACCAGAAACGCTACAGTAATATTTCTTCTTTCTCTCTGTTGAGCTTAAAAACTGTACACTTTTCACCTTAATGTACATTTCAGTCATCGAAAGGCATAACTAAAAGATTGGAAAACTATTTTAGACATTTAAAGGGTGAATTAAAACGGTTCCAAAACAGTTTCGGATTGCTTGTCCTTGGCACTCTGCCTCCATTAGTTTTAATTAATGCAGTGGGTGTGAAATTAGACATTTTAAATTGTTTATTTACTCAATCACTGACATTTTTCCAAGGTATTTTGACTTATCATAACGATTATTTTTTAGTTCAAAAACCTCTAACAGTTGCCAAAATTGTAGACTCGTTAATACTATTAATTGGCGCCAGTCTTTTTGAGCTTTTAAACTTTAAATCGATTAAGAAGATATTTAAAGTGGAGTTTTAGGAAAGCAAGTTATGTATTATGGGAGTCGCAGACAGCACGTTTCATTTCTAATTAGGTTAAAATATCGAGATCGCACGTACTTGAAGATTCTTTTAACCTTTAACTTTAACATTTTACGATACTGGCTTGGGTAGAAGTACTTACAGTGGAACCTAGATATAACCAAGGCCAAGGGACTGGCAAAATTTGTTCCCTATAACGATCGAGATTCGTTATATCGAGGTACTTATTATTTTATTCAGCCTAGTCCCTAAGCGTTCTCTCTTCTCTCTTGATCCGTTGTCCGCGCGAAGTCTGGGAGAGACCAGCGAGTATCTCTCGGTGACGTCACAGCTCATGGTAGAGTCCAGGAATGACCGAGCCGAAAACGCCTGGGGACTAGGCTGTATTTTATTATTAATGGCGCTAGGAATATCATGTAGAGGTTCGTTAAATCGTGGTTCCACCTCTCTCCTCCGTAGCCTGCTGTGTACAGACCCCGCCTCACTCCCTCCCCTCCCAATTTTTTTCTGAGGGAGAGGGGTCTGCACACAGGCCCCTGGGGAGGAGAGGGAGGTTCTACTGTATCTTTGCTTGATACCAGCCGCTGAGCGGGAAATGAGCCCGCGCTCCGAAAATCAAATCGAGTGCAACATGAAGAAATAGTGAGACAACCATGCTTTGCTGAAATGCAAGAAAATAGAGAGGGAGGGAAATGTGTTGCCCTAAAGTCCTAATTTTTACATTTCAAATACAGATTCTATAGTCTTGGTATGCAATAGGTCTTGACTGCAGTTTGCTGAATGTCTTATCCTATCTGACCCCAAGGGAGGGACTTTTTTTAACTGTAAAAAAGTCGAAAAAACGCCCTGCTAAATGTGATATATCAGTGGCTGATCCAGGTGAGGGCTCCTTATTTTTAGACCAAAATAAGGGCCGAAAGGTCAAAAAAAATTTTTTGACACACCCCCCCATATCCCAGGCGGTCTGGATGACCCCCCCCACTTATCTGAAGGTCTGGATCTACCACTGTTTATTCATAATTTAAGCGGTTAAAAGCGATGCAAAGTTCTAAACGAGGTATGTGAAAGGGGTACCATTTGTCAATAGAAGGTATAATGAAAGCGGTAATTTCCGCTTTCCTAATTAGCTGTAGCCCCGGGGTAATAAGTCCGAGTTGCGATGCCTTAGGGGGGTATCTATCGCAGGAACTGCCTGAGGGAATGTCTTGAGCCTATTACTAAGACAGCTGAGCCATACAAAATGTATAAAAACATTTTTTAGCTATTTATGCAAAGTGTAGATTGAAACATTCTCTATAAAGACAAACATTACTAAAACAATAATTAGTTGATCAAGAGTTCATTTATTGGTCATGAGTGACATTTGGAAAAGTAAAGTTTCAATAAGTCGTTGACTAAATCCTTTACTGTCATACTTAGTATATTCTAATAAAACCTTTTTGGCAGAACTTTAACCGTGCTGGCTTGCTAAAAACAGTCACACATGATTGCTGACTGGGATTTTTATTTTCTAAAAGTCTTGCTAGCTAGTAGTGAAGAGAGGGTATTTTTTTCCCCCGGGAAAGTTAAATATTAAGGTAGCTTGAACTAAAAGCACTCTGCTAGCGTTAACGACATTGTATAATCAATTTTGTGAAAAATGGTCGATGTTGTGTACTCCTGACTTTAGACTGTTTAGTTCGTCGAGCTCTCATCGTTCTTTACCGTTCTTGAAGCAGCCATTTGGTTTCAAATTTAATTTCATGCCCAATCATTGTCTGGGAAAGAGTATCAACAGTGCCAGGTCAAATCTACTTTTAGGGCAGCAGACAGTTTGAACCTGCCGCCTGTTGCATCGAGCGCACGCCGGGATCTAGACGATCTTACCGAGCTAATACGAAACTGTGACCAGTCCAGCAGAACTTTTACATAGTACAATCTGTTTCTTAGGGACTCTGCACATTCTTAGGATCTTTCACGTTGGCAACAACAAGGTTTGAACAAGGATTGAAAGGAGAAGGCCCCCAATAGGTTTTTCGGGATCCGGGATTTCCCTTATTTGAAACTCGGAATCCGGGATTTCCCTTATTTGAAGCTCGGAATTCGGGATTTCCCTTATTTGAAGCTCGGGATTCGGGATTTGAAAGCAAAATCGGGGCTAGAGTCGGGATTAAAAGTATGCGCGGAGGTGTGATGCCAAAAATAATCATCGGGATTACGGGATTCCTTGAATTTTTGGGTCGGGATTACGGGACTGAAGAACCCTATCGGGGACCCGTAAGGGATAACTGCCACTGATGTGGACCGGATGTGTCCATACAATTACCCAGGGGGTCCGGGACCAGGGTACTCCCAAACATTTCGGATAGGTGTCTTATTTAAGGCCCAAACCTAAAAAATGAAAATCAGTGTAACTACGATTTCACAGTTAAATCTAACTCAAGGTGAAGTCCAGTTTTAACAGATAATTTGTTTCCTAATAAATTTTAGCTGATATGATAACGGCACGATACCCCATCCAAATCACACTGGGATTACATCGCTAACGAGGGCAAAATAAGGATAGAGACCCTAAAAAACCACACTACATCGGGCGGTACATGCCCTACCTAGCCCATACATGATAGTGTCCCCTCCGGGCCACACACGAAGCCGTTAAAGTAAAAGCTGCCTGAGGAACAGGGACAACTCTTTCCTCAAATTACAAATCTTGAAAGTATCGGAAAAAAGGCTTTAAACGTGTAACGTTGTATGCGTTTACGAACTAAACAAATATTCTGTGTCAGTCCGGCCGGTCTGAGGCGGGCGCGGTAAGAACGTCTAATTAAATTTACTTTTTAAACGTTACATTACAATAATCAAGCTAAGATATTAACGAGTTTCTGTTTGACCATAATATAAAGAAAACCCATTTTATGTGTTTTTTCGCCACAGGGTATACCGCTCCACATCTAACTGCTTTGGTTTTGACCTTGCCCTTGTCCTTGTCCTTGTCCTTGACCTTGACCTTGTCCTTGTCCTTGTCCTTGGCCTTGTCCTTGTCCTTGTCCTTGTCCTTGTCCTTGTCCTTGTCCTTGTCCTTGTCCTTGTCCTTGGCCTTGGCCTTGGCCCTGTCCTTGTCCTTGTCCTTGGCCTTGTCCTTGTCCTTGTCCTTGGCCTTGTCCTTGTCCTTGTCCTTGTCCTTGTCCTTGTCCTTGTCCTTGGCCTTGGCCTTGGCCCTGTCCTTGTCCTTGTCCTTGGCCTTGTCCTTGGCCTTGTCCTTGTCCTTGTCCTTGCCCTTGACCTTGTCCTTGCCCCTGACCCTGACCTTGACCTTGACCTTACCCAGGTCCGGGTGGCGATGGAGATGATGGTCGACTCGGCGGTGGTCGTTTAAAGAATGGTGTATGCTTGTGATTGTGGTAACGGGCCAAAAGGGCTTTCTTCTTTATCTCTTCTTTCTCCTTGGTGCTGAAAGTGTACGTGTTTGGTTTGGACGGTGCGCCCTCTAGCGATCCAACTGCGGCCCTGTCGAGGTCGTTGAGCACCTTGTAAAGATCTTTGGCGAATGTAGCAAGACCCTGTAGATGTTTGGCCGCCTGAGGAAGCATGGACTCGCCGATGGCCCTCGTGAGCTCGTACAGCAGAATCTGTGGGTTTACTTTCTCTAAATCCAGGACGCCAACTTGCAGATAGTAGCAGAAAGCGTTCTTAACCTCGTCTTTGATCCCTGTGGAGCTAAATTCGTTTTTGTAACACATGTAGTCGATTCGCAAAAGGCTGTTGTTGGCGAACACCACGTGGAAGTCTCGCTTCTCCGTTTTCCCGGCTGACACATTTCCAAGCATCGCATCCAGACCAACTTTAATAACACTCTTGAGGCCGGCAAGGAAATCGCCGCTTAAGATTTCATCGATGGCGTTTGACACCTCGTCGCTTGTTTTGCTGGAAACCTTTATCAAGTATTTCATTGATTTGTCCACTATTGCTACTATTGGTAAAGTCTTGTCTTCTATGGCTTCGTTCTCCATCTGATCAACAGAAAAAGAAAGCAGCAAGAATCCAAGATGAGATGAGACAGGACAATACAAGGAAAAACTGAGCAAAGAGAACCGTATAGAAAGGCGATGTCAGAGAGTGAGAGAGAAGCCCGGGGGTACTTTACAGAGGTTTATACGTGGAGGCTCCTCCCTGAGGTCCAACCCTTTATCATTTCATGTACCATTTCAGAAACTCATGGGCTCTTGACCATTTTTTTTTAACACAAAAGATACTCGTTTCGTGTACCTTCCTTTGACAAATGGTACCCCTTTTACACTGACCTAGTTTAGACTTTTGCATCCCTTTTACCTTCTGTGAATGCACCTAGAATGCTTTCTCGACTTTATTACATGTATGCATCTCATGGTTAGCCCTATTGGGCCTTTTTGCAGACCGAAATGACAAATTCTCCTACCTTTTCATATACTTCAACAAATGAAATGCCGCCTTTCATAAACTATAGCCAGCTGAAAAAAGACACCTTCCCCTTTCGGGAAGAGCCTCCACGTATAGACCAATGTGTTTTAAGGGTGTTTTTAAAGTAATACCATAACATCGCACACATATCTTTTTTGATAAATTCAGTACTCAACGGTAAGAGCCACCTTATTTATATTTAGGCAGTCTCATGAAATTCACCTCATGAAAATACTGAAGAACGTCACGGTTATGTTAGCAAGGTAATGAACAGTGCTAGCTTCCTCGGCAGGCTTCACTCAGGTCGACACTGTCCTGTTTGAGAGAACGAGTGGGAGAATGGGGTGTAGAACGGGGAATGACATCAGACTCCTCAAGGTCAGTGTAACCGTTACAATAGGAGTTGCCTGCAGAGGAGGCTAAAACAGTACCAAAGTAAGACAGTACTGAAGGCTTGTAGCAATCATATGGATGATAAAATTTAGAGGATTAAATCTACATACTCAAAAAGATATTGTGCAGCACAATTCATGCCGGCTGCAATACAAGACATGACAAGGATGATTCTAGGCACACTATTTTAGAAATTCAAGTCAAAGGTTAAAACGTTCAAGCAGTACACCTCGGCTGGTAATGAACAATTGCAGCTTATGCCGGAAAATACTTCTTGGTAACTTCGTTTCAATCGTCACACTTTATAAACAGGACCCGGTTCCTCCAAAGATGGTTAAGTTTAACCCACGATTAAGCCAAGTTTTTAAGGAAGATTTTCTTGTCTAAGAACACGCAACTCGAGCTTTCACTGTTGAGTGTTAACTCTAAAGTACAGTAATGATAACACAAAATGTTACTCTTAGCAATGCATAGGAAGGTAAAATACAAAAACAGAACAAATTTTAATCCTGGATTGATGCTAATCAGCCTTCCAAGAACCGGGCCCAGTACTATAAGAAAATACTGCCCAATAGTTTTCATTCAAGGGGTCGCACGCACCCCAAGACTTGTTCTAGCGGCATAATCAAAAGGTGAAACTGTAGCTTGCATCTAATTTGGGCCGGAAGAAGGAGAAATCAAACACCCGAAAGCTCAGAAAAAATTCCGATTTCCATGTGAGAATCGAACTCACGACCCTCCGAGTTCTAGTTCGGATGCTCCGATGATACCCATTTTTCGCGCCTACCTGAGAAGATGCAGCAGCAATCCTATTTTCCATCATCTTATGCATCATTTGAAGAGTTTCCGTCACTTCCAACTCATTCTTGTCTTGTTGCTCCTTGATGCTTTGTGTGATAGAGTTCCCCATCTTTCTTTTAAAATAAAACCGCCAAGACGATAACTGGCGATGTGACTCTCAGTGCTGATAGCCCGCCGGATTGAACCGTTTTATCTCCGCGTCAGGCAGATAAACGCGTTTAAATGAGTTTTAGGGCATCCTTTTATTTCAATAACCCTTTGGAGAATTCCGAATTTGGGGACTTACTGAGTACTATTGGTTAAAACTGATCAAATGTGACGAATTTTTGGAGATAAAAAAGTGTTGCCAAGCACGCGTTTAAACGTGTCTTGTGGAACTATTTTCCCCAGTTGTTAATTTATACTATATTTAATTTGTTTTCTCCAGTTGAGTGTGTCTGCTTTTTTTGAACTTGAATTAACCAGCTCGCAACAGTGTACATGCAGCACAGTTAAACTATACTTTAAAAAAATCACAATGACGGGACATCAATTTTCCCTTTCCGCCGATACGCCGTGGCGTTGAAAATGGGTGCTCTAATTTGGATTTTATTTTAGCATTAAAAGTTAATCAACAACTCTTCTGAATCCAATTGTAGTACTTTGTCTGAAGTTACTTCAATAGACGTTCAAAGAGCAGAAATGAATTGTGTAAATCGAACTGAACTCGGCCATAGTTTTCAGTTTCGTCAGATAGTTAAAAGAACTTTCTTTTGAGTCAAGTATGTCTAATTACTCTCTAAAACAGCAGAGTTCTCAAATAATAAAACTTCGGTAATTCACTGCTAGACCGAAAAACTTCGGTTATTTTTCTAACAATAAACTTATAAAATTACCATGGAAAAACATCCCCTTTTTCGAACAAGCTAACCGTCGTAAGCTTAATTTTTTCAGTATTAGCAAATGTTTTAATGATGAAAGGGCTAACGTTTAAACGTGGTATGATGCGCTAATCATAAAAAAATCGGGAAATTTTTAAAAGTTAGCTTCGTATTTGTTTTATTCTTTGGTCAGAGCTGTCTGCCAATGTCTTGGCCACTGAATACAGAGTTAATTGGTCCTTCTCACCATGGAAGCGAAACTCCTTTTTCGAATATTCCACTGTCTGTCTTGTCTGAATACTTCAAAGGTACCTTTTTAGAAACGAAAAAGTGATCAACACGTTTCGGTCACTTAATTGTATTCGTCTTTGTCTGCTGCAGAGTCTTTGCGATGACTCTAAATGGCTGTTTTTTCAATAGACACTCGTTAACGTTGTTATACCACTTTATGGGAGTTTCTCAATTATGACTTAATTGTAGTCTTCGTTGGCTGCAGACTTTACGATGACTTTTAATGGGTGTTTATTTCAATGGAAATACGTTGTTACTTTAAGAGAGTTTGAAAGCTATGTTCGACTCGAGTAGCCCCTAATTTGGGAAGCGCCGGGTTGTGCCACAATTTGACGCCAAAATTTTAATGCATCGTGTTTGTGCGAGTTTTTCAGGGAAGACGCGAGTAAACGTGAACAAGTCTTGGCACTAATGTAAAGCCGCAATCATTGGTCTTAATTGAAATGATCAAAATGTAATTTTTAACACGTATCGTGTCTTTCCTGAAAAAACGTCTTCCATGAGAAACTAGTTAGACTATGAGTAATTTTCATTGCCTTCAGCGACAAAAAAAACACAGCAGCGCGCGTCACTCACGAGGAAGGTGACACGCGGAGGGAAGAACACCAGTCTTACTTCCTGGTGTCACGTTCTTCGCAGATGACAATTTTCCCGCGCACTCGCGTATTTAGCCCACCCTGACTCGCTTTATTATCAATGAGAATAATAAGCTCGAGGGAGTACCCATGGTCGAAGTCAAAATTCCCTCTTTTAGTATTTAGCTCAAGGAAAAATTCTTATAATCCTCCTCAGCATTATAGAACATCCTTAAAGTCAGAGTGTTCACTTATTTTGGAGATAAAAAGACCACACCTGTTATTGTTCTTAGCATTTAAAACTTTAATCAGCGCTTATTTGCAAAGCCGATTATAACTTCTGCCAGCAGTTATTCTAATCTTATAGCTTTATATGCAGAATAGGAAGACACCGACGGCCGGTAAAATATGCGTTGAGCTCGACAGATTTGTTTTTCTTAGCACCTGTATTTATAGAATAGCATTAGCTTGCATTGCACAGAAATGGCCGCGCTTTTTGCACAATTTAAGGTAAATCTGTTTATCACCAAACACCCGAGGTGCTCTTAAGAGAACTAATTCAACAGGTGTATACTCCAGTTCCAGTTGCATGGAGTTTAGAAGTGTTGGTTAGTGGCCTGGCTAAATAAAATGGTCTTATGATATCTTACCTATCCTTGGAGTAAGTGCTAAGCACACTCCCGCCCCTTTTTTAATGGTAAAAAAGGATTTTTTTCTTTGGAAAAAAAAAAAAAAGAATGAAAGCCTTATTTTGGCTTCAGTATATAGCACCATAGGAACTCAAGTCACTCAGGAAATACGCAACAACTGTAAAAATACAAAAGCCTCAAATTTGTCCTATTCGAAATTGAAAGACAACCAATGCTTCTCTCAAAACCAATTGTACCTTTTTTTGATATTCACACTAATAAGCAGGTCATTACTAGATTCGATATAATTATTTGTTGCCGTTATCTTGAAAAATGCCATCTCAGATATAAAAGGCTTGAGTCAATTTTCACCCAAAGAAGGACTAGGATATGATGAGTGGAACTTTTTTTTGCAGAAAATTACATCCTCGTTTGAATACCAAACATCGTGACTAAAAAGGCATTTATCACGAAACGTCCTCAGACAAAACGGTTAATTGATTTTTCCTTCATTTGATATTCGTACCATGGCAGCGCAAGTCCATTTTCGAGCATGCCACACTTGCTGTTGAAGGCTAAGCTAAGGCTATGTTCATTATACTGGATAGCTTTCGCCCCGGCACGAAAACCAGAGCGGATCAGGGTTCCGTTCACACATACGAACTGTGATTTCGGCGCGATTTCTCAACGGAGCGTAGAACCGTCGCGCAGATCTAAGTGGAGAGTCACATATCACATATCGAATAGGCGTTCATGCTATACCGGATAGATTTTAGTGTTAGACCGAAAAGCTAACCGGTATGGTTCGTGCATAGCCTAAGATGAATTGGGCGAATTAATTTGTTTGTAGTATCGAATAAAAAATTAACTGGAGGTTTTTTGTTGGTATGCATTTCTGGTTAATAGATATCAATGATTTCTGTGAAGTCTTAGAATAATAATGGTATAATCAGTTATGTAGTTCTCAAATTTCGATTCTGTGAACATGTGAACAAACCTTCGAAAAACTGTAGCACTGCTTTAAAATCATTTAACACAGGGCAAACTTTTGTCATTTGTTATAGCTACATTTAGTTTTGCAACGAAAAAAAAGAAAAAAGTTTATTTTAAAAAGAAAAGAAAAAAAAAAAAAAAAAGGCAGCGAGTTCTTAAGGAATGGGGATCATGATTTTCCGTCTTGAAATAGGAAGGCAGTTGTTCTAGTACTCAGTCTATTTGTTAACGACTTTCTTTCGTTCTTATTGTGTTGCCCCTGGAAAAAAATTTGCCCGTGTCCTCGTTAAGAAATGTGTGGAAAATTGGAGTTGCACTTCATTGAAAATTAACCTCTTACAGAGAATAACCGTTATTCTTTGAAAGAGGTTAATTTTCAATGAAGTGCAACTCTATTTTTCCAATGATTGTTTGACGGAAATGCCTCGGGCAAAATTCTCTTTACCAGGCAACCACCCGCATTTTACTTGGAAATAATTTCAAAAAGTCTTAAATTACCCTGCATGTCTGAGAAGGGTATTCTTTTAAGAGAACTGACTCTCAAGGGAAGAACGAGGGGCGAAAACAAGTAAGCAATTAAAAAATGGGAAATATTGCTGATACGATTAAAGCACAGCAAGAGAAAAACGAGGCTGAAACAGTCGAAAAGCTTCAAACTATCCATAATATGATGGTCGACAAGATTGCCTCCTCATCAGCGAAAATGCAGAACGACGCGATTGAAGACAAGACCCTTCCCATTGTAGCGGTCATCGATAAATCCGAAAAATACAAAGTCCACGTGCGAACCGCCCCTTCCGACGATGTCTCAGATGGCATCAACGATCTGCTGAGTGGAGATTTTCTTGGAGGGCTGAAAAGCTTGATCGGCGTGGCTCTTAACGAGTTTTTGGGCAACGCATCGGCCGGCGAAACCGAAAAGAATGACTTTCATGTCATTTACGCCAACAACAGCCTCTTGCGTCTCGATTATATGATGTACAAGTACGAATTCTCCTCGAAGGGGTTAAAAGATAATTATGAGAACGCATTCTGTTACTACTTGCAAGTTGGTGACCTGGACCTGGAGAAAGTGAACTCGCAGATTTTGCTGTATGAGCTGACCAGAGCAATCGGCGAAGACCATCTCCCAGACGCCGCACATCACTTGGCCAGCCTGGCTAAATTTGCCAAGGAGTTGTACAGCACGGTTCATGAGTTAAAGACCGCGGCAATTACAGGCGGTGGGGCGGCTCCCAATCCCAATCCCAATCCAAACCCCAATCCCACCTCTGGCGGGAATAAGGAGGGGGAGGGGTATTCGGCGGGCAACAGCAGGTGCAAGCAAGACATGCCTCCAGCTTTGGATGCCATTGATAGAGAAGTGCGTGTTTTCGCAGAAGAAGAGAAAGAGATTGAGGGACAGGAAATGACCAGGACAGAGGAGATTGGAGTCATTGTGGTGGAGAAAGAGATACAGGCTTCACAATAAACATACGAAGTTATCATGGACAGTGTGAAGTTGGAAAAAAGGGCTGTATCTTTTGTTGCTTGGGATTTGAAATCAAAATAGATTTGAAATCAAAATATAGAATTAATTCCGACAAACGTTTTTCCCTAAGGTTTTCCCTGAGGCTTTCATGAGCATACTAGATATAATATATAGATTTAGCCACAGCTAAAAGCGAAGCTCCCATTGATAAATTTATAACTTAAATCAAACAATAATTTTGTATTCCACAAATCAGTTAACTTAAGGGCACATTCATGTGACTTCTGAGGGAAAAGCCAAGTGATTTTGGAGTGAAACAAACCTTGTATCGAGTTGACATAGCCTTATATGTACAGACAAAAAATAGTCCGGTCACATTTATGAGCAATAATGGCTCTTGATCACAGTAGATAAGGCGTGGAAAACAAATCAGGCCGAATTTTTTGCGTTCGACAAGTTTACAAATTCTTGCCAATAAATCTGGGTGCGTGCAAACCATTCTTTTATTTATTTATTTATTTATTTATTTTATACACCACATCTGAGGAGAAAGAGTACTACGAGGCGCTTTTTCTATCCTACAGACCTGGTACAAAATGCAGTATTACACAATTTTTCAAGACAAATTGCATTCATTCAATACTCAGGATTATCGAAGCACGCGTGGACTTTTAATCAGCGAAACCGTTCAAAAAATTTCCAAAATCACCTATACGGCCAGCCGGTTCTAACTTTTGACACGCTTCAACGTGATAAAGAATTTATTGAGTCTATTTTTTCTTAATGGTTTTATAACGATGTGTAATCTTAAAAAGCGTTTGATACGCTC
>CALNXK010000040.1:1565000-1590000 GCA_942486035.1 Porites lobata | reverse complement strand
CTAGGGAGCCACCTTAAGCTAAATTTTAAGGGACCAATTTGCGGATAAAGTATTTTAAAAACAAATAAAAAAGGAATAAAAGTGCTACTAGCTACGATAAGAAAATCACTTCTTTTGACTTTCAAGTTTCTAATGAATGTATGTTTGCGAGGCAGGATGTGTAGGAAAACACTAACCTGTTTGTTCATCTAGTTTCTATCCCGATCGACTTGCAATTACGCAATAGGATCGAGAAGCCAAAACATCTGCAAAGGTCACAGGCGTTCCTCGTATTATAGCCGGCAAAGCTGGCATATTTTGCATTGAATTAGGGCAAGTCAAAAGATTAATCCAAGAACGAGGTTGACGGGTCAATTGCTTTCAAGATGGCGGCCGCGGTACCTGTAAGCTTTCGTTTAAAAAAACGCCAAGCTACTCGTATTTTATTCAGAGGGATTCGATTTACCATTAAGAGTAAACAGCTTTGAAAATGTTTTGCGCGCAAGCAATTATTTGTTGACAAATGTCCCAATTAAAACTGTGGTTCCAAAAGTAAAAGGGATAAAGCAAATATCCAAAGAAGAAAATTAAAATTAAATCAACTAAATATAAATAAAAACAAAAAAAACATGGGAAAACAATCTCGTTCCCAGATCTCTAGTCAACGAAGCCGACAAATGATCTGCGTAAGAGATAAGACGGAAAAATGAGCACATCTGCGCAAAGCCTAGCAGGAGAGAGAGTATGGTATTTCGGAGAGAAGATACGTTGAAAGCAACAAAATGCAGTGCCGGATCCAGCACTTGAGATATGGGGGGCCCCCGGTCATCTAGACCCTTAGATAAGCGGGGGGGGGAGCGGTCTCCAAAAAATGTTTTTTTAACCCTTTGGGCCTGAGTTTGGTCTAAAAATAAAGAGGGGGTCGCCCCTTGGATGTACGTGTCTGTGGTCGCTTTATCGTCCATGGGGTTCTCGATCGCCAACGGCAGCGACGTCCTCCATTTAAATTTAAGAAATTGGTCGGCCAAAAATGGAAAGCGGACAAAATGGGACAACAGTACAAGTTTCTTCACCAGAGTAAAGCCTTTACTTTATTTCTGGATAGACTACATTACAGCAAAAACAAAGAACCAACTATTTAGGCAGAATCCTGCACAAACACAAGGAAGTGTAACAATTTCCAACGAGAAAAAAACTTCTTGTAATCAAGAGCTGAGAATTGTGAACCATTCCATTCCCTTGGGAGCTAGCTATAATTCAAGAATAATTCAAACTTTCGTTGAGTGAAATACTTGAAAAAAAAAGCACAATAAAAGGTCATACTTGAGAGGTTCTGATTGGAAAGTGAAACACTACGATTTGTCTCACAGACTCAAAACCTAGCACACCTTATTACTAACATCTCACCACAAGTCCATTTAAAAGGACAATAGCTCACTCCGGAAAAGAGTGATAGCCTGGGACCCAAACTAAGCGCGCGAACATTTATGGGATTTTTGGGGGACAAGTCGAGCATTCACCTTGAATTATGACGAGACATGCAACTTGTTGTGTGCCTTTGTGTACAAATAACTTCAGCAACTCCCCTGAAACATTCCACTTCGCTTTCCGCCATGTTCGTTTACATTCGCGTCCCCCCAAATAATCCCATAAATGGGTGCCCGCATAGTTTCGGTCCCAGGCTATCACTCTTTTCCGAAGTGAGCTATTGTATCAAACCAGATGAAGAACACTTCCAAGTGTTTGATATTGCTTCTAAAGCTATTCAAAAGCACAACTTTACATTACATTACATTTTTGTTTTATTGTGGTGGAACCACATATGTAAATAACCCACACACTTAAATTACCTATGATTGTCTCCAAAGGCGATCCTTATCTTATTTACCAAAGTGTACCGGTCTTTTTTTTTAGAGATTTTAGAAAATTAATAAGAACCTGTTTCAAATTTTAAACTAAACAGGTTCTTGTATAGAGGGCGATTAAATGGAAAATTTTAGCCAAACAGGTTTTTACACTTCCAGGTTCTTTGTCGTGGGTTTTAACTGTATCATATACTTAAAGATTTTTTTCCGTTTTTTTGTTTTCATAAGTAAATACAGGTTGGTATAAAAATGTCAAAATGTACTACACTGGGAAGGCTACTTCCAATCCCAGCTTAGGGCGCTTTCCATTTGTCAGGACTGGCCAGCTGGACGTTTGCTGAACCTGTCGTTTTAAAAATGAAATAGGCTTTTTCCAATACTTTTGCTGAAGAACTATCCCTTTCATGCATACTATTTAGGATTTGACTGATCTAGCTGGATAGTTTAGACTGAAAGTGAAATCCTCATTACCATGGGAATGGTCTGGCCAGTCAGTTTTGACAAATGAAAAGCCACCTAAGACTGACAGGGATAAAAACTATCGACCAAAAAGGCATGTGAATTGAAACTGCATACTACTAGTGAGAAAAATAAATACAGTTCAGCATAAAAAAAAACATCAAGTTGTTCTAGACTGGGAAGGCTTCTTTCAAGCCAACTGTCGAAAAAAAAAGGTGTGTGGTCCTAAGATCAGAATAAGCCACTAACTGAACAATAACATCAATCAAATAATATCAGAAACTCTCTGATATTAGTAAAATCCAACTAGTGGTCTATTATCAATGCTGCATTCTGATTGGCTACTTCTAGGCTATATGTTATAACCCCCTAGTAGCCTAATTCCAATTTTTCAATTTGATCCACATCGTCACACCGTAAGGGCACTATAGGCTTGTCAAAATAGTCTTCGATTTTCTTTATAATCGTCGTAGACTGCTGACCATCAATGAAGTTGACGGCAATGCTGTTCTTGCCAAACCAGCCAGTCTTGCTGATCCTGTGTAAGTATCTTTTGTATTCAGGTTCACCCGAGGGCCCAACTGGCATATCGTAATTAACTACGATGGTAACCTATAGCAACAAAACAAAAAATAAAACAACACTGTATTACTAAGGGCACTGGCTCCACTAGGGAATGGGGGGGGGGGGTGGCTATGTAACGAGCGAATCTCTTCTGTGCTCAAGTCATTACGTAGTTTCTTAATCCATAGGAAAAATTTTCAAACAAATTTCATCAGTGAGCACTGAAAATAATAACCTTTTGGTAGTTTTTGCAGGCATAGAATCAAAATTTGAAAACCTGGCCCAATCACTATGGTCTAAGATAAGGTAAGTTAAGGAGCATATTATATACCATACATCCCTACCCAAATTTTTAGGGAGTAATGTACAGTACCTACCCTGGCTCTTACTTGGAAACAGGGCAAAGAAAAGGAGAAAAAGCGCAAGCTGACGGGAGAAGATAGGAAAGGGGAGAGACCCTGGTTCTCTGTTTGGAACAGGGTAAACAGAAGGAGAAAAAGGGTAAGCCTATGGGAAAGGGAAAGGAGGGGGGGAGCCAATGATCCTCCCGTTCTTTCCACGCGCCACCTGGTTAGCTCAGTTGGGAGAGTGCCGGTCTGTCGAGTGGAGCGTTGCGGGTTCAAACCAGACCAACACGCAGGGTCTTTAAATAACTGAGAAGAAAGTGCTACCTTTGTAATGACATCTGCAAATGTTTGGACTTTCTAGTCTTCTCAGATAACGACGAAAAACCATAGGTTCTGTCTCAAAGCACTTTCACTGATCTGTTCATGTGGGATGTAAAAGAACCCACAAAACTATTCAAAAAAAGTAGGTGACGTAGACCCCGGTGGTGTGGCCAACCTTTACGGGTTGTGGGATTGGGTAGGGATGGCACCTTGCATAGGACCTATGAGTCCCGTTCGTGTCCATTCCCTCTGGGCAGGCCTGTGCTCAGAAAAGCTGGTAAAACAAAATAATACAAAACAAAACCCCAGGACCTTTAGGGTCTTGAGTAATACTTATGGAAGCCAACGCGTACTTACCTGTTCCACATCAATGCCTCTAGCACTGACACCAGCTACTATCAGCAGTTTCTCCTTGCCATCGCGGAATCTGTCAAATACTGCTAGCCACTCTTCTACTGTGGTTTTGTCTGACAACAGCGCTACCAAATGACCATTCTCTGTCATCTTCTCTGCCAGCCAAGAGGCAGATTTCCAAGTCTGAAATGACACAGGCATACATAAAAGTCAAAACATCCTGGGGTTGAGAAAATTTTCTGAATAGCAACTAAAATTTAGGCTGCTTTGCAGTCATTTACTGGGGCGAGGAAGGATTTGGATGGGAATCAGGGAAAAGGAAAAAGGAAGGGGAGGGAAGGACAGGGTGTCCAGCAGCATGGTTGCTCCAAAAAATAGGAAAATAGGAAACTCAGGATTGAGAAAATAGGAAAAATAGGAAACTTTGTATTAAAAAATAGGAGAAAAATAGGAAAATCATTAGTACTTTTGTCGACAAAGATAGCCTCCCTACACCCCATCACGGTTATAACAAAGGCTACAAGTCCTCAGATTCTATGTTCTCAGGATTTAGATCAACTTTCGCCACTAAGAAGGGGTGAAAATGATCAGTTTCTTGGCTCAGTTACGCTGTAATCAGAGTGATATGCTTGACCACAGGTTAAGCGTGGTTCTGTAATCAAAGGTGATAATATGAAAATTCCCTTCAAGTTGACGGCAAATCTTTGAAAAGCTTTGAAGAGTGACATTTCTTAGGATAGAAATTCCTTACGATTGAGTTGTCATTGAAGAATAGTTGTCCAGTACTTGAGCTGGTTGAGAATATACTTGTTTGAGAAAAGACTGCAAAATTTTAAGTACAGAACAGGGCTTTCTGCGGTGTATGCAAAATGACACTGATCTATTTGTTACCAGATTGTAAGTGTGTCATGGTAAGTTCTAAGAAGAACATAACACTCTGCTTAGCTGTGACTGCAAGATGGGTTTCGGAACCAAAATATTAGATCCTTCATCTGTTGCTTAGGTATAGCTGTTAACAAGGGCTCACCAAGAGAGCTAGTGACGTTAACTAAACTTTAGTCTGTTCTTTTCATGTATCATCCAGAATAAGCTAGTGACTGGTTTTAAAAACGAGAAGCTGATCGGATAATATTTATCTGGCCTGTGTTGTGATCATGAGAGGACATCTTGATCCTGTTTTCAGTTTCAAAGATGAACATAAAAGCAAGCAAGACTTCAAAATAAAATATAATATGTACAGATGATACTGAAATGCAGTTTCAGTGGGCTATACACAATATTATTCAATAGTCATGAGGACTATGACACTTCATACAACACATGTAGGTGCACTAGAAAATTATACTAAAAGTAACAATATAAGGAAAAATGTCAACAGAACTCTAATAGGCAGTAGAGGTCATGGAAAGAACAAACGCAACTGTCATTTTTACTAATATTAGAACATCAAAGTCAACATAATACTTGTTTTATGATAATTTCACTCAAAAACACATACAAATACAATTCCATTTTCAATTTTGTTACAAATTTTGGCTTCACCAGCTAAAAAAATAGGAGGTTTTAGTTTAAAAATAGGAGAAAATAGGAATAGGCTCAAAAAATAGGAAAAAATAGGAAAAAATAGGGACTGAACACCCTGGAAGGAATTTTTTTTAACACTTACGTGACAGAAAACGATACCCTGTCCAATAGACACAGCGCCATATATGTTGGAGAGTGCCTTGAACTTATCCTCTTTGTCATGACACACCACATAGTACTGCTTGATATTGTCCAGGCTTTCCTCTTCCCTACACAGCCCAACGATGACAGGGTCTGGTACTACTGTCTTGGCAAATTTCATCACCTCGTCGTCGTAGGTTGCAGAAAACAGAAGCATTTGGCAATCTTTAGGCAGGGTCCTAAAGCAGAGGAAATACATTATTTCTTAAGTTCAGTATTCACATTGCAACTAAAGTGGGGCAACAAAGCCAACCTTCCATGGACTATCTGCCCTTGGAACCTGTCACACTAGTCTCTCAGTGGAGAATACTGAAGATCAAAAAAGACAAGTTAACCGAATGGAGTTCCCTCCAAGGAACAAAAGAGGTAGGTGGGTAGAAGGAAACAAACAAAAGGGAAAAGAGTGGTAAAGCTATTCGAAGCGAAACCAGAAGACAAACCTCTGTGGAAATGATGCAAACGCATATGTCCAAGGTGATCATTTGCTGGCCAACAGAAAATCTCCTAGTAACTATGATTATTTATAATCGCATTGAAAGGACGTATTAGAGATTTTTTTGGCCAGTTTGATCCGTAAGTATGACGAAAGGGTAGTAGCCTTACCTGTATATTCTAATGGACTGATCCTGGTGTCCCTGTAACGCTATCATGACATCAGCATCATCTAACACAAACATCTTTATTTTTTTGGGGTCCAGCACTTTTCTATGCAGAATCCAGTCTAGTAGAGTTCCAGGTGTAGCAAAAATTACATGATCTGTAACTTTCTGACCTTTTGACACTGTAGAAAGGAGAAAGAGAGGGGATTAAGAACATTAAAGGCTGTTTATGGAATATACAATAATCATTTTCTTCAGCGACAAAATAAAAACAATGCTAAGCCGTATCTATAGGCCTTAACCAGGGTGCAAAGAAAGCGGGCTTAAAAGCCTGCCATTTACGTAAGCTGTAGCTAGCCCTAAAGTCATTTCAACTTGCACGGAAAAAAATTTTTGTTGAGAAGGATTGATTACAGTTCCTCTGTAATAATTTTTTTAACAACTCCCTATAAAACTTAAGTTAAGACAAGAATTCACTAGCCATTTAGCAAACTCCACTTATAGCCCCGGGCTAACTTAGATTACTTTCTTTGCAAGCTGCTTAATGCAACCCCCCACCCCGCTGGCCTGTTTCTGGGGACGAGTAGACAAGTGCACTCTTATGGCAAACTACAGTTTGAGAATGATGCTTGTACCAAAGATTGAATTAAACCCTTAAGGATACCAATTGAGGAAAGGCTCAAGCTTTTTATGACCACAGCCCCAAACAAGACCTAAGAGGCTAAAAATATTGGCAAAAAATCCAAAATTTACACCCCTGAGCGAGACAGGATGGTATTCCCCCCTCACCCTCAGGCCTATGCCTTGCACAAAATTATTTTTCCTGGCTCAAGTTTCTCACCTCTCTTCCCCCTCACTGCATAACCAATCTTGACTTCAGGACACAATTTGCCCATCTTTTCTGCCACTTGTCCTGTTTGTAGAGCACGCTCATATGTAGGTGAAATACAGATAACCTTGATAAAAGCACAACAAAATCAGTTCATTGCAACAATTCAGCTTTATGTGAACAAATTATTCATCATCTAACACTTCATGTTTTTTCCTGATGTAACTCTTTCACTACAAGAGAGGAAGATGGAATTTTTAAGTGCTTTCTACTTTCGAGTCTTAAGACGAAATCCTACAGTCTGACCAATCACCATTCAAATGACACCAATTATTGGCAGTAGACCAAAAGCAGTTTCTTTTTTTTTCTCAGTCTGTTGGGTGAAACAAACAAGACATGAAAATGATGCCATAATGCTTACACCTTATTTTACCATTTCACACTTTGCAAGTACCTCAACAAATCTATGTTTTTTTGCACGTTGTGCAGGAGGAAGGAACATACAAGAAGTAAAACAAAATAATACCTGAGGGACGTTTTTTGTTGCATCTACTTTGCTAAGCATGGGCAAAACAAATGCTTCAGTTTTTCCTGTCCCAGACTGTGATTGAGCTATCATATTTTTTGGTCTAAACATCAAACAAAAAAGCAAACATTTATACAATTGCCACTTGATACCCACCAAGACACCTTCCAAACATGTTGTGCCTTTATAACATGGAGGGGAGGTTTGTGTGCCGTGATGACCCTGAAAACTACACTGTATGGTGGTTTGGACTTCACATCTTGGTGGGTTCCAACTGTGTTGGGCAGGTTTTGGGTGAAAGGCCAGGCCCCAGTTGTTTAAAAGTTGGATAGCACTAGCCATCGGATAAATCACTATCCAGTTGATACATGTTAGGCAAACCAATAATATTGTGCTATCCAGTGGATAGTGTTATCTACCTTTTGAACAACTGGGGCCAGATGAATAAAATTGCAATGCCTAGCCCCAACAGGTTGGGAGTTGAGGAGTGAGTTAATGTCTCATTCCCATAAAAAATATTACTGATACCAAACACACTTTTCAAGGACAAGTCAGAGGCCTTATGCATAATGGAGTGTGAAGAGGAGAGTCAAGGTAAGTACCCACAGAGAAAAGAAATTTATTCATGATTAATGTTTTATCTCACTTAATATGGCACACTGAATTATAATAATATTTCAGATTAAATTATTCTGGTTATATGGTTTTACTAGTCCAGCAGTGTTGATTATGTGAAGACTGTGGACACTATTATAAAATTAATCATAACTATAACAAAATTGTCAAATCTGATTGGCTCTCAACTGCCCTGATTTCAGCCTTAATTGGACAGTTTGATAGGACAGTACGCGTCATGCCTAAGTAATTGGACAGTATGTGCCATCAAGCGCGCGCTTAAATGGCATTTTTTTTTCACTGCTAGCAAAACAAAATTTCGAATTTCTTGCGTTTTGGTTTAAAAAATAGCCTATTGTATCACAAGTTTTGTTAAAGTTATGATTAATTGGTAACAGAACTTCGTGTCGTCCAATTCAGTCTGTAATCATACTCGTGATTAAACAAATCGGACTCCCGCTACGCGGTCGTCCGATTTTGTTAATCACTCGTATGATTACAGACCGAATTGGACTCCACTCAGTCCTGTTACCATTACTAATCATAACTATAACAAAATTGTCAAATCTGATTGGCTATCAACTGCCCTGATTTCAGCCTTAATTGGACAGTTTAATAGGACAGTGCGCGTCATGCCTAAGTAATTGGACAGTACGCGCCATCACGCGCGCGCTTAAATGGCTTTTTTTTTCACTGCTAGCAAAACAAAATTTTGAATTTCTTGTGTTTTGATTTAAAAAATAGCCTATTATATCATAAATTTTGTTAAAGTTCTGATTAATTGGTAACAGAACTCCGTGTCGTCCAATTCGGTCTGTAATCATACTCGTGATTAAACAAATCGGTCTCCCGCTACGCGGTCGTCCGATTTTGTTAATCACTCGTATGATTACAGACCGAATTGGACTCCACTCAGTCCTGTTACCATTACTAATCATAACTATAACAAAATTGTCAAACCTGATTGGCTATCAACTACCCTGATTTCAGCCTTAATTGGACAGTTTGATAGGACAGTATGCGTCATGCCTAAGTAATTGGACAGTACGCGCCATCACGCGCGCACTTAAATGGCTTTTTTTTTCACTGCTAGCAAAACAAAATTTTGAATTTCTTGTGTTTTGATTTAAAAAATAGCCTATTATATCATAAATTTTGTTAAAGTTCTGATTAATTGGTAACAGAACTCCGTGTCGTCCAATTCGGTCTGTAATCATACTCGTGATTAAACAAATCGGTCTCCCGCTACGCGGTCGTCCGATTTTGTTAATCACTTGTCTGATTACAGACCGAACTGGACTCCACTCAGTCCTGTTACCATTACTAATCCAAGGGATTAAGCATGCAGTAACTCACGGATCAGCTAATAGCATGGGTAGTGCTGTTTCCTGAATCTTGGGTAGTTTGTTAAAACCCATATCATGAACACCACGACGGAGTTGTTCTGACCTAATAAAAATTACAACACAGATTTTATTATTTTATGATAATAACAATAGTCACTGATAAACCTTTGAAATTTAAAATCCTTTCATGTCAGGAGGAAAAGAAATAGAATGGTGGTCAGTACTTACAGTGGTAATTCCTCAAATGACTTGACAGGGTACAAAGGTGAACTTGGGTCAATTCTCTGTACCTCAACCTCATTCTTGGTCTTAACAAGTTTACTTCTCAACAGTTTCATCAAAAAAGAAGCATCTGCAAGGTCTGTAGCCTTAGTCTGCTCTGTGGAAGAAAGACAATGCCAGTATGGGGTTTTAGTATTGATAAAAGTATAAATAATGGTACTAAGGAGTGAGTGGAATCCAATTCAGTCTGTAATCATACAAGACAAAGTGATTAACAAAATCGGACGACTGCATAGCATGAGTCCAGCTTGTTTAATCACGAGTATGATTACAGACCACATTGGACAACAAAAAGTTCTGTAACTAATTAATCATAACTATAACAAAGTTTGTGAGATTTGGTCCTTTTTTAAAATTACAAGAAAACACAAGAAATTACGACAGCTTTTTCTAGAAGTTAAAAAAAAAGCCATTGCCAATGGCAGGTATTGTCAAATTACTTAGGCGTGACGCATACTGTCCTATTACACCAGGGCTCAAAGTGAGCGACTAACTGGTCGCATATGCGACTGGATTTTTAGTTGTGCGCCTAAAAATTCATGTGTAGTCGCACCTGTGCGCCGTAAAACCCAAAGCACAGTGCGACTGACTTACTTCCGACTATACTTACGAACTCGAACTAGAAAGACGGTGTATGTTTAATTGGTCTTTTCTCCCAATGGATTCTACGAACTTGAATGTTCTTTTTCGTTTCGATGTTTTACTCCATCCCAGACTCTTCTGTTTTGTGATAAACACCGCTGACAAATGCAAATATATGCTACGAACGAAACACATACTTTTTGGGCAACGGACGATCATGTCGAACGTTCAGTTTTAACGTCAATCAAAACAAAAACAGTGCGGATTAAGAGCCTTTTTTCCAGGTAAGAAAGTTTTTAAAGTCGCATTCTAGTTACGTGTAAGTCGTTGCGCATTTAACAGATTCATTAAAGGTTAATTTTCATTCTCGTTCGACACACTCATTGTTGTCAGTTTTGAATTGTTTTTCAAGTGTAAGTTTTCTTTAGACACAACTGTACCGTCAAAAAGAGAAATTAGTCTTAAAAATCACAACGGTATTACTGCGTAGCAAATCGGCTGTGTTTTATCAATCACAGAAACAAACCGAAGATGACAAATAAACGTGGCACTGTTAAGCTTTTTACTTTTTCTTTTGAAATAGATGCTCCCAACATTATAAGCTATGCTCCTAAAATTTTCAGCTGTGTGCCTAGAATTTCGGCAGTGCGCCTAAAAATTTAAATCTGGTAGCACAAGTGCTCCCAAACTCAAATTTAAACTTTGAGCCCCGTACACTGTCCTGTTAGTGCTGAAATCAGGACAGGTGATAGCCAATCAGGACAGTTGATAGCTATGATTAGTATAAATAATAATATTATTACAAAATATGTCACTGAGCACTGAGCTTGCATTTTATTTGTACCATTATCCTCTTCCTCTGTATTAGCTTGCTTCTGCTCAGTTGGTGTAGTAGTACTTGTGTTACTCAAGTTATCAACCTGCAAATAGTGAATAAATATATGAAAGTCAAAAGGGGTGCTAGTAGTAGCCTGAGAAAAAAGCCAAGATTTTGGGCCAACATCACTGTTTTCCACGTTACTGGGGAATGAGTGCAGAAATTCCATACTAATGATGTGTCACTACCCAGATATGGGCAATGCTTCTGATTTGTTGTGCTGCAAGGGAAATTTACATTAACCAATCAGAATCACTACCCAAATCTGGTTAGTGAACTGCCATCTGTCTAGAGTTTCTGCCCTTGTTCCTCAGAGGTCATTTCCTGGGAAAACCAGTGGTCGCATCACTAAATGTCATTGAATTGTTGGCTTTTTTCTCAGGTAAATCTCCCAACAATACTACTCTTAACGATCATTTACATGGCCACGTGGAAATACAAAATTTCTCTTCAAGTGTTGAAAACATTTCCAGGTGGGCAAAGTGAAGCTCAAGTGTGAAATATTTTCAAAAGTCTAAGAATAATTTTGTATCTCTAAGCCACCAAGTTATGTTATATTTACTGCATAAACCCCAATGAAATTCACTTAAACAGTTTTTTTTGCTGCGAAGGGTGTGATTTATCATGTAGCCATATCAACAGCGATCTTTTCACATGTGAAGAAAACATGAAATTTTTCACACGTGTAGATATCATGTTTTTGCACAAAAGTTCGCCTGGTATTTCATTGGTGTTCATATGTATACATACAATGTATTAATATGTTTGCACTATTGATTGCTTTATTCAAAAATGCTACCCAAAAGGAGACAAGTGATGCACTGAACAATGGTAGAATTTCTTGTGATTTATGTCTCATTTTCATTTAAAAATGAAAATGCTTTCATGAAAATGCAGAAGTGGAGAAATAAACATAGAAGAACAGTCATGAGATGAAGTGAAACTTTACAATGTTCTACAGTTACGTTCAAGATTTAAAAAATTATAGTTAATTTACCTCTCTGCTCTTTCAGAATCACTTTTATGTGTCATTGAAAGTCACAGTCAAACCCATATACAACCTATTCTGGTGCTGAATTTAATAAAAACAGTAATCAGTGTTAAGAAAAGTGTTTAAACTCACTCTTGCTTCACAGAAGTGTCTCCCCTCTTGGGGGTCAAAGCTTTTGCCACAGTCCTCACAGTTATGGCTAGGGATCTTTCCATTGCCTTCTCTGTTCTACAAGAAGGAAATAGAGTGAAAAATTAATATGTTCTCAAAATGTGATACACTTTCTCTTAATTATGAAAAAGAAAAACTGAAGATAATTTTATGCTGCTGCGTTGATCTACTATAAATTATCTTCAGCCACCAATCAGCCTAGTTTACAGAAATTCACCAGTACTAGATTTTAAGCTCAAGAAGCATAAGTAGCCCAAGATCATGACTGATAGTTTCCCCAAGTCCTTCAATTCCACCACCTGTATACCTTTAGTAACAACTAATGACCAGGTGACCATCAGTGTGACTGGATCTATTTTGAGTAGATTGGTCTGCGTTACTATTCTATTAATAAAGTCCTTGAGACCTATATATAAGGGACTCAAGGGCACCTCTATTTTGACCACAATTCAATGGTCATTTTTCATCAGGTGAATACAAAAATCATACCAATAATGTAATGGGCTGCTGGCAAGAGCATTTGTGGTGGGCAGCCCGGCCAGCTCTACGACAATTCTTAGAGTGGCAGTACAAACAACCATAATAATTCATGCAGCACAAGAAATAAAATCTGCCATCCTGTAGATCTGCATTGACTGTTTCTTGGATGGGTGCAGCTCCCTGTGCTCTTGCTGACTGTTCCACCCTTTCTTGTAACACCCTCTCCAAGAGAATAAACCTTCCTGCAATATTACACAGGCCACCATTGGTTGCATTTTTGGACACAAGACAAAGATAAACATGTTCTTATAGGGTGCCAAACATGACATGTTTTGCCATTGAAGCAAACTGTCTTTACGTAAGTATATAAAAGGGTTGGGGTTTTACTAGTTGAAGTATATAAAAGGATAGGCAAATCTGCCATTTGGGTGAAAGGGCCCAAAAGGGCTAACAGATGAATTTTATGGCTTTATAAAGTCAAAAAAATTCTGTTTTTGTGATTGATTCGTACTTAAAAGACAGTGCATTTACAGCAGTTACAAGGGATGCAAAATTCTGGACAAGGTGTGTGAAAGTGGTGCCATTTGCTAACAAAAGGAATAGAAAAGGGATGTCTTTTAACTATAAAAAAACTGTATATAAAAAGTACAGTAGGTAAAGGAAAGCAAGAGGGGGAAACCGAATTTCCATCAAAAAACTGCCCTCCAAAACTAAATGATATTTTACCATCAAAATTCAATATCTAATATATAACAGCTGTACATTAAATGTATATAAGAAAAAAAGAAAGAAACAAGAGGAACTACTTCAATAAATTAACGAAAAACGAAAATCCACATAATTATAGTAAGTTTGACAAATTTGTAAAAAGACCTAAAACTCCCATATTGAAGTGAACAAGGTTGACAGAAAAGGTTAATAGTTAACAAAAATAAAAAATATAGTACCATGTATGTCAGAAGTGTTTGAACTTGATGATTCTGATGACAATTCTGTTTCCACTGCAGTTATAACACCATAATCATCTGATCCTTAAAGAAGAAATGGATACATTGTACGATAAATACAATCTTACTGCTTAATCTCAAAATCCATTCTGTTGAATGTCAGAAAAAAACGAGGCGTTACAAATCGATAATTTCGATACTCGATAAAATCGATTGTAATCGATAATTTTCGATACTAATTACTTGATTAATATCGAAAATCGATAGAAATCGATAGCGGAGGTTTTTGTGATTATCGATTTTGATCGATTTTATCGATTTCTGTAATTATAGTTCGATTTTAATCGATTTCTATCGATTTCTATCAAAAATATCGATTTCGTCAATGGAACTCAGACAAAGAAGAAGACAGAGCTTAAAAGCAAGGAACAAAAGGCAAATGGATATCGTAAGGCCAAAAAACGGGAAATAGTACCCGTTCTTGATATTTCCTGTCAAGGAAACGACGATAAAAGACTGAAAGCAGTTAAAAGACCGGTATAGGCAGTTAAGGACGGACGAGACGTAAAGTTAACCCTAGCCGGTCTTAAACCGCATGCGGTTTGTCGGTGGCTTCAACGTACTGTACTCTGGAGTTAACACATACGCTTTCTTTATCCCACACCTTGAGTCGATAATATAAAATACCTTTAATCAGCCTTAATGTACTGTAAACAAACTACAAAGGTTTTTAAAACTGTAATAATAATGCACTTGTCGCTAGACTCAAAAATTGAAACATGCTCAACGATAACGAGAGAAAAAAAACGCAAAAACGATGCTCGTTCAGTTTTAGGTAAACCAACTTTGTTACGCGTAGACGAGTAAATAGAGACCTTTAGATTGGACTACGAGTACGAGATTGAGTACGAGTACGAGTTTTCAAACCAAATTCAACCCTGTTGGAATAAGGAATAACACTGAGCATTAATAAGAGGATTAATTGTACAGTGTGCTGTTATCGCACTGCGAATGAAGTGGGTTCGTGGTCTGGGAAGTTTTCTTGTTCACGTGTTCACTCTTAATCACGTGACCTTTCACCATCATCTGCTATCACATACCACGCGTACTACCCACAAACCTTAAACCGGAAACCTGGAAATCCAATGTTTATCCGCTGATTAACTCACCAAAGCCGATTTATGTTAAATATCAGCCATAGAACGCACAGAAAGCAACATTCAGCTTATGCAGAAATGAAATTCATTCCAAGATTGACTCAATTCAACATGGTTTTTGTTGTAGCAGTACGCCACGTTTACCAGCGTAAACAATTCCACTGGTGTTCTTACGCCGCTTACACAGTGTGCTGTCGTTTTCGTCCGAGCTACGAGTCTAAAAACTCAGAAAAATTGCTTCAAATGCGAATGAGTTATCTGGTTATCACAGATTATCGCCAAGACTGGAAGAGGTTTTGACGTTCAGTTTTCGGTAAGAAAGAAAAAAGTTCCTTGATTCTAAATTGACTTGATATAATTTTTTTTTCAATGTCCTCAATCGACCGGATAAATCGATAAAATCGATAATCTCGGTCTAAGTCTTGTGATTATCGATTTCTATCGATTATTTTAGCTAATCGATTAACAATTATCGAGTATTATCGAGTAATATCGAGTAATCGATTAGTTTTCGATGATCGATTTCTATCGATTTGTAACGCCCTGAAAAAAAGGAAAGTTCAAAGTCCAGGTCCATCCAACTATCATCTACCTTATATCCATTTCTTTAAATTGCAAGTAAATAAAGGGCAAGTTTTAGGGGTCTAATTTTCTATTAAAGTACGATCTTTGCCCTTCTTTTCCATTAAAGTGATTACAGCCTGCCCTTGGGAATTAGACATTTCTTCTTAAAGATAAAGTAACAAGAGCGTCAACAAGAAGAATCCTAAATTAACGGACTAATAAAACGGTAAAATAAGCTCACCCTGGTGTCTGAACATCATAACGGCACTATAAGAAATATAAAATGTGTAAACAAACAGGAATAAGGCGAATTGGAAACACAAAATCAGAAAGAGAAATACATAAAGCTGCATCGAAGCGGGAAATTACTGTGACTTGTGACACGAGCACTCGGTTACATGAGAAAGGAAAACCGTACAAGAAGAATAACACGTTACCTAGAAGATTGCGGCAAGATTACAAAGCGATGGCACTACTTACCGATAAAAAAATGAGATGAAGAAATTCCGAAAAAGCGAAACAATTTATGACAGCCACATGGCGAATGCTTCGAGATTTGAGTAGATACTTGATGTATGGGGACATATATAGGTAACACAAAGTCAGTACAATATATGCCCCATACATGAATCACCTACCGACATCTCTTTAAAGCATACCGCTGACCAAATGTTTAATACCACATTTTATCATTTTATTACAGTTCCCCCAAATGAAGTGTATTTCCATGATATTAACATCAAACTGTTCGGAATCGTGTAATAAAAACGTTTTAAGCAAAAATCTGGTCTTAAGGCGCAAAGTAAAGAATTTTGGAATGGCGAGTGTAGCGTGCGTGACATGGATGCCGATCCACGGGCGTTTTTAAGGCGGGCAAATTCGAGAAAGAAATTTTGTTACAGTTCCCCCTGAAATGAAATGTATTTCTATGATATCAATATCAAACTATTCGGAATCGTGTAATAGAAACGATTAAAGCAAAAATCTGGTTATCCGAAGGCGCAACTGTGAAGAATTTAGGAGTGACGAGTGCAGCGTGTGTGACATCCTATAGGATGCCGATCCACGGGCGTTTTTAAGGCGCGCAAAATTCGAGAAAGAAGTTTTATTACAGTTCCCCCTGAAATGAAATGTTCGGAATCGTGTAATGGAAACTTTTTAAGCAAAAATCTGGTCTTCCAAGGGCGCAAAGTAAAGAATTTGGGAATGGCGAGTGCAGCGTGCGTGACATCCCATAGGATGTTGATCCACGGGCGGTTCGTAATCGTATGAGCAAAAAAACTGATCTTCCGAAGGCGCAAAGTTAAGAATTCTTGAATGCACCATTTCAAATACACCATAATGCACCTTGTTTACCCCTCAAAATTTTGCATAACCTTCGCCTTACATTTCTCTTGGGACGACTTTGATACCCAGGAGAAATTGGAAACAATGGTTGTGCAAAATTTTGGGCCTTAAACAAGGTGCATTATGGTCTATGAGAAATGGCGAATTCAAGAATCCATCCAGGGTCACGTCATTTTTCAGGGGCACCCAACGGGAAATTTTGAGAAAAAGACCTAAAAGCAACAACAGAGCATGAATAAAGTTCTTTCCAGCAATGCGTAGTTGCCACAATATTCCATGACAAATACAATAAAACTCACAAGTAAGATCCTACATTTTCTCACTGAGTTAGCCTTAGCAGATTCCTTATTTGACATCTGCATACCAAGAAGAAGAACTGAATTGGTGACTTGTCCAATTACACTCAGTTCTAACAGTTTTACATTCTAGGCACCTATGTCTCCAACAAGTTTCCTCAATGTTGACTTATCTTATTTGCCCAAGAGTACAGAATTTCTTTTATAGATTTTAGAGAATTAATAAAAACCTCTTTCAAATGTTAGCCTAACAGGTTCTTAAAACTCAGGTTCGTAGTCGCACGGGTTTTAGCGAAAACACACACTAATTTATACATTAACTCATTGATGTGCCCGCGGAATATTTCCAAGTTATTAGAAAGTGGGATGCAAGTAGGAACAAAACTGCCTTTTTGAAACACAATGCTTTCATGGCAGTTCGTCGCATTAGTCAAAGAGATGGGATCTAGGGGTCAAAAATGCCTATTTGGCCCGCATTTCATGCAAACTGGTGGAAATACACTTATTTCACAGCAACTCATACAGTAATTTTTAGGGAGTTATTACAACTCCAAAAATGGAGTAAAAATGTTTAGTACAGGATAACCCCTTTTATGAGGTTACTTTAACTGCAAATTTGGGGTCATTTTTACTCCTAAACAGGAGTTCTTTTAACCCCCAGTCTGGATTTAAAATAACTCCGGAAATGGGGTTATTTTTACTCCTTGCTTGGGTTGTTTTTACTCTTTTTGGAGTTTAACTTTAACTCTGTTCAAGTGGAGTAAAAATTTTAGGTACTGGATAAATCCTTTTTTGGGATTATTTTAACTCCTAAATATCCGGGGTGATTTTTACTCCTGAAAAAGAGTTCTTTAAACTCCTTTTTGGAGTTTAAAAAAAAAAACTCCTCCCCCCCCGCTCCAAAATAAAAAAACACTCTACTGTAAGGAGTTAAATTAACCCCAATAGCTTCAGGAGTTATTATAACTCCTTGAAAATTACTGTGCATGGAACTGCCGGACTATATCGCTTTTTTTTTTGAAAAATTGAAGATCTCAGCCATTCTCAGGGCCAGAATTCGAAATGCGTATTTGCCATATTTGCCATTCCAAAAATTCTAGAGGGAACATCTGATTTCACAGCAGCTCATCGAAGTCCCGAGTTATTTCGCGATTATTAGATGATGGGATCCAAGGACCCAAAAATGCAAATTTAGCCCTATATTTCATGGAAACTAGAGGAAAGGCCCTGATTTCGCAGCACTTCATCGAAGTAACGGACTATGTTTCACTCATATAAAATACAATAATTTCACAGCAACCAACACTGGAAAAACAATGCATTCAAGTGCTGAACTATATTTCGCATTTATTGAATACTTAGAAATTAGGATGAAAAAGGCGTTTTTGGCACTATATTTTCTGCAAACTATATTGATCAGCGTGACATACACTACTTATTACGAAGCAATTTATTCAAGTCCTGGGCTATAAAAATCCGTAGTGGCCCACACTCCAAATTGAAGGCCGACCAAAATCCTGCATATTTACCGGGATATTCAATGAAAAATAGTAGGAAACACTCATTTCACCGCAACCCGTTCATAGGTGGGGATTTTCCCGTGCATCAAGAATGGGATCTGCGGGTCAGAGATGAGTATTTGCCATATAATGTCTCCTACATGTTTGCACAAAAACGCTGATTTCACAGCAATTCATTCAAGTGCTGGTCTATTTCTCATTCATTATAAAATTGAATCAAGGAACCAAAAAATGCGTATTTGGCCCTAATATGTCATGTAATCTGGAGATTACACCCTCATTTCAAGGCAGCTCATCCGAAGCGCCGAACTAGGGACGCATGAAGAAGGCCTAAATGTAATAAACTACCCTAAATATAATAAAGTCCTACAGTATAATAACAATTTGTCCTAAATGTAATAACATTTTGCCCTAAATGTAATAAACTCTTAAGATTCACTCGAATAAGCATCGCTCTAAAACCAGCGTACCAATTGTTAATAAAAGTTAATAAGCGCCGCGACGCTTATTCGCGCGCGTAAAAACGGTTCATTACCAATTACCATACCGTAAAATTCCGAAAATAAGGCCCTCCATGTATAAGCCCCTCCAAATATAAGCCCAAATTTTAATGCATCGTGTTTGTGCGAGTTTTTCAGGGAAGACGCGAGTAAACGTGAACAAGTCTTGGCACTAATGTAAAGCCGCCAATAGTCTTTAATTGAAATGGTCAAAATGTAATTTTTAACACGTATCGTGTCTTTCCTGAAAAAACGTCTTCCATGAGAAACAAGTTAGACTATGAGTAATTTTCATTGCCTTCAGCGACAAAAAAAACACAGCAGCGCGCGTCACTCACGAGGAAGGTGACACGCGGAGGGAAGAACACCAGTCTTACTTCTTGGTGTCACGTTCTTCGCAGATGGCAATTTTCCCGCGCACTCGCGTATTTAGCCCACCCTGACTCGCTTTATTATCAATGAGAATAATAAGCTCGAGGGAGTACTCATGGTCGAAATCAAAATTCGCCCTTTTAGTTTTTTAGATAAAGGAAAAATTCTTATAATCCTCCTCAGTACTTGTATACAACATCCTTTCGGGGTGTTCACTTATTTTAGAGATAAAAACACCACACCTGTGATTGTTCTTAGCATTTAAAAGTTTAATCAGCGATTATTTGCAAAGCCGATTATAACTTCTGCCTGCAATTATTCTAATCTTATAGCTTTATAGGCAGAATAGGAAGATACCGACGGCCGGTAAAATATGCGTTGAGCTCGACAGATGAGTTTTTTCTTAGCATTGCACAGAAATGGCCGCGCTTTTTGCACAATTTAAGGTAAAATCTGTTTATCACCAAACACCCGAGGTGCTCTTAAGAGAACTAATTCAACAAGTGTATACTCCAGTTCCAGTTACATGGAGTTTAGAAGTGTTGGTTAGTGGCCTGGCTGAATAAAATGGTCTTATGATATTTTACGTATCCTTGGCCGAGTAAGTGCTAAGCACACGCCCGCCCCTTTTTTAATGGTAAAAAAGGATTTTTTCTTTGAAAAAAAAGAAAAAAAAATGAAAGCCTTATTTTGGCTTCAGTATATAGCACCATAGGAACTCAAGTCTGTCGTGAAGTACGCAACAACTGTAAAAATACAAAAACCTCAATGTTGTCCTATTCGAAACTGAAAGACAACCAGTGCTTCTCTCAAAACCAATTGTACCTTTTTTTGATATTCACACTAATGAGCAGATCATTACTAGATTCGATATCATTATTTGTTGCCGTTATTTCTTGAAAAATGCCATCTCAGATATAAAAGGCTTGAGTCAATTTTCAACCAAAGAAGGACTAGGCCGGATATGATGAGTGGAACTTTTTTTTGCAGAAAATTCCATCCTCGTTTGAATACCAAACATCGTGACTAAAAAGGCATTTATCACGAAACGTCCTCAGACAAACAGTTAATTGATTTTTCCTTCATTTGATATTCGTACCATGGTAGCACAAGTCCATTTTCGAGCATGCCACAATTGCTGTTGAAGGCTAAGCTAAGGCTATGTTCATTATACTGGATAGCTTTCTCCCCAGCATGAAAACCAAACCGGATCAGGGTTCCGTTCACACATACGAACTGTGATTTCGGCGCGATTTCTCAACGGAGCGTAGAACCGTCGCGCAGATCTAAGTGGAGAGTCACATATCACATATCGAATAGGCGTTCATGCTATACCGGATAGATTTTAGTGTTAGACCGAAAAGCTAACCGGTATGGTTCGTGCATAGCCTAAGATGAATTGGACGAATTAATTTGTTTGTAGTATCAAATAAAAAAATGAACTGGCGGTATTTTGCTGGTAAGCACTTCTGGTTAATAGATATCAATGATTTCTGTGAAGTCTTAGAATAATAATGGTATAATCAGTTCTGCAGTCCTCAAATTTTGATTCTGTGAACATGTGAGCAACACTTCGAAAAACTGTAACACTGCTTTAAAATCATTTAACACAGCGCAAACTTTTGTCATTTGTTATAGCTACATTTGGTTTTACAACGAAAATAAAGAAACAAATTTATTCTAAAAAGAAAAGAGGAAAAAAAAAAATAAAAGGAAGCGAGTTTTTAAGGAATGGGGATCATGATTTTCCGTCTTGAAATAGGAAGACAGTTGTTCTAGTACTCGGTCTATTTGTTAAGGACTTGCATTTTCATATCTTTTCTTATTGTGTTGCCCCTGGAAAAAAATTGCCCGTGTCCTCGTTAAGAAATGTGTGGAAATTGGAGTTGCACTTCATTGAAAATTAAACTCTTACAGAGAATAACCGTTATTCTTCGAAAGAGATTAATTTTTAATGAAGTGCAGCTTCATTTTTCCAATTATTGTTTAACGGAGATGCTGAGTTGAAGACCGCAGCAATTACAGGCGGTGGGGCGGCTCCCAATCCCAATCCCAATCCAAACCCCAATCCCCCCTCTGGCGGAAATAAGGAGGGGGAGGGGTATTCGGCGGGCAACAGCAAGTGCAAGCAAGACATGCCTCCAGCTTTGGATGCCATCGATAGAGAAGTGCGTGTTTTCGCAGAAGAAGAGAAAGAGATTGAGGGACAGGAAATGACCAGGACAGAGGAGATTGGAGTCATTGTGGTGGAGAAAGAGATACAGGCTTCACAGTAAACATGCAAAGTTATCATGGACAATGTGAAGTTGGAAAAAAGGGCTGTATCTTTTGTTGCTTGGGATTTGAAATCAAAATAGATTTGAAATCAAAATATAGAATTAATTCCGACAAACGTTTTTCCCTAAGGTTTTCCCTGAGACTTTCATGTGCACACTAGATATATTATTTGAACTAATTGTCCTTTTGCGAGATTAAAAAGATTTCAACGTCAACGAAATATTTGCATATAGGTGGCGCTTGTTCCAAAGGATGAACAAAGAATTCTTTAAAAGTTCATTTGAAAAAATTGAAGATATGTTGTGCCATAAAATATTTCTCCATATTTGTAGCTTTCTCAAAAGATATTTCAATTGTTTGACAAGTTGATATCCGTGTTACCGACAAGTGGGAAATCCAACAGGAATAACTGAAATTAAAGGAAAAAAACACAGAATTGTACACAACTGCTAGTATGACTCAACCTCGATGTCCTTTTGCCCATTTTAAGTTAAATTTTAAGGGAGCACTTTGCGGATAAAATGTTTTAAAAACAAATAAAAAAGAATAAAGATGCTACTAAGATAAGAAAATCACTTCTTTTGACCTTCAAGTTTCAAATGAATGTATGTTTGCGAGGCAGGATGTGTAGGAAAACACTAACCTGTTTCTTCATCTAGTTTCTATCCCGATCGACTTGCAATTACGCAATAGGATCGAGAAGCCAAAACATCTGCAAAGGTCACAGGCGTTCCTCGTAATATAGCCGGCAAAGCTGGCCTATTTTGCATTGAATTAGGGCAAGTCAAAAGATTAATCCAAGAACGAGGTTGACGGGTCAATTGCTTTCAAGATGGCGGCCGCGGTACCTGTAAGCTTTCGTTTAAAAAAACGCCAAGCTACTCGTATTTTATTCAGAGGGATTCGATTTACCATTAAGAGTAAACAGCTTTGAAATGTTTTGCGCTCAAGCAATTATATGTTGACAAATGTCCCAATTAAAACTGTGGTCCCAAAAGTAAAAGGGATAAAGCAAATATCCAAAGAAGAAAAAATGAAATCAATAAAATATATATAAAAACAAAAAAAATAATGGGAAAACAATCTCGTTCCCAGATGTCTCGTCAACGAAGCCGACAAGCCGACAAGCGATCTGAGTAAGAGATAAGAGGGAGCTTAAGCAAAGACGTTTTTGAGCTACGCACGTCAACCGGAAGTGAGGCCTTCTCCCTTTTTATCTGCCTTGACGCTAACAAATTTGTATTGCTAAGTGTCTTTTCTCTTATAAAGACAATTTACACGAGAGTTTCAACCAAACCACTGCTCACTGATGTAAAAAGTCCACTTCCCGTTGACGTCCGTCGCTCAAAAACGCTATTTCTTAAGCTCCCTAAGAAGGAAAAATAAGGACGTCTGCGCGAAGCCAAGCAGGAGAGGGAGTGTGGTATTTCATAGAGGAGAAAGGTTGGAAGCAACAAAATGCAGCGTCGGATACAGACCTTGAGATAAGGGGGGCCCCCGGTCATCCAGACCCTTAGATAAGGGGGGGGGGGGCGGTCATCCAGACCCTTAGATATTCTCTTCGGGCCTCAGTTTGGTCTAAAAATAAGGAGGGGGGGGGGGGGGGGCGGCTGGATCCGCCACTGAAATATACATGTCGATTTTCAACGACATCGACGTCCTCCATTAAAATTTAAGAAATTGGTCGGCAAAAACTGGAAATCGGACAAAATGGGCCAACAGTACAAGTTTCTTCACCAGAGTACAGCCTTTACTTTATTTCTGGATAGACTACATTACAGCAAAAACAAAGAACCAGCTATTTAGGCAGAATCCTGCACAAACACAAGGAAGTGTAACAATTTCCAACGAGAAAAAAACTTCTTGTAATCAAGAGCTGAGAATTATGAACCATTCCATTCCCTTGGGAGCTAGCTATAATTCAAGAATAATTCAAACTTTCGTTGAGTGAAATACTTGAAAAAAAAAAAGCACAATAAAAGGTCATACTTGAGAGGTTCTGATTGAAAAGTGAAACACTACGATTTGTCTCACAGACTCAAAACCTAGCACAGCTTATTACTAACATCTCACCACAAGTCCATTTAAAAGGAAAATAGCTCACTCCGGAAAAGAGTGATAGCCTGGGACCCAAACTAAGCGCGCGAACATTTATGGGATTTTTGGGGGACAAGTCGAGCATTCACCTTGAATTATGACGAGACATGCAACTTGTTGTGTGCCTTTGTGTACAAATAACTTCAGCAACTCCCCTGAAACATTCCACTTCGCTTTCCGCCATGTTCGTTTACATTCGCGTCCCCCCAAATAATCCCATAAATGGGTGCGCGCATAGTTTCGGTCCCAGGCTATCACTCTTTTCCGAAGTGAGCTATTGTATCAAACCAGATGAAGAACACTTCCAAGTGTTTGATATTGCTTCTAAAGCTATTCAAAAGCACAACTTTACATTACATTACATTTTTGTTTTATTGTGGTGGAACCACATATCTAAATAACCCACACACTTAAATTACCTATGATTGTCTCCAAAGGCGATCCTTATCTTATTTACCAAAGTGTACAGGTCTTTTTTTTAGAGATTTTAGAAAATTAATAAGAACCTGTTTCAAATTTTAAACTAAACAGGTTCTTGTATAGAGGGCGATTAAATGGAAAATTTTAGCCAAACAGGTTTTTACACTTCCAGGTTCTATGTCATGGGTTTTAACTGTATCATATACTTAAAGATTTTTTTCCGTTTTTTTGTTTTCATAAGTAAATACAGGTTGGTATAAAAATGTCAAAATGTACTACACTGGGAAGGCTACTTCCAATCCCAGCTTAGGGCGCTTTCCATTTGTCAGGACTGGCCAGCTGGACGTTTGCTGAACCTGTCGTTTTAAAAATGAAATAGGCTTTTTCCAATACTTTTGCTGAAGAACTATCCCTTTCATGCATACTATTTAGGATTTGACTGATCTAGCTGGATAGTTTAGACTGAAAGTGAAATCCTCATTACCATGGGAATGGTCTGGCCAGTCAGTTTTGACAAATGAAAAGCCACCTAAGACTGACAGGGATAAAAACTATCGACGAAAAAGGCATGTGAATTGAAACTGCATACTA
>CALNXK010000040.1:1512500-1560000 GCA_942486035.1 Porites lobata | reverse complement strand
GGTAGTGCTGTTTCCTGAATCTTGGATGGTTTGTTAAAACTCATATCATAGACACCACAACGGAGTTGTTCTGCCCTAATAAAAAATACAACACAGATTTTATAATTTTATGATAATAATGATAGTCACTGGCAATAGTCACTGATAAACCTTTGAAATTTAAAATCCTTTCATATCAGGGTAAAAGAAATAGAATGGTGGTCAGTACTTACAGTAATTCCTCAAATGACTTGACAGAGTGCAAGGGTGAACTTGGGTCATTTCTCTGTACCTCAACCTCATTCTTTTTCTTAACAAGTTTACTTCTTAACACTTTCATCAAAAAAGAAGCCTCTGCAAGGTCTGTAGCCTTAGTCTGCTCTGTGGAAGAAAGACAATGCCAGTATGGGGTTTTAGTATTGATAAAAGTATAAATAATGGTACTAAGGACTGAGTGGAATCCAATTCGGTCTGTAATCATACAAGTGATTAACAAAATCTGACGACTGCATAGCTTGAGTCCAGTTTGTTTAATCACAAGTATGATTACAGACCACATTGGACGACACAAAGCTCTGTAACTAATTAATCATAACTATAACAAAGTTTGTGAGATTTGGTCCTTTTTTAAAATTACAAGAAAACACAAGAAATTACGATAGCTTTTTCTAGAAGTTAAAAAAAACCATTGCCAATGGCATGTAACGTCAAATTACTTAGGCGTGACGCATACTGTCCTATTACACTGTCCTGTTAGTGCTGAAATCAGGACATGCACAGTTGATAGCCAATCAGGACAGTTGATAGCTAGGATTAGTATGAATAATAATATTATTACAAAATATGTCACTGAGCACTGAGCTTGCATTTTTTTGTACCATTACCCTCTTCTTCTGTATTAGCTTGATTCTCCTCAGTTGGTTTAGTGGTACTTTTGTTACTCAAGTTATCAACCTGCAAATAGTGAATAAATATATGAAAGTCAAAAGGGGTGTTACTAGTAGCCACCAATGTTTTCAATGTTTTCCACGTGAGGAATGAGTGCAGAAATTCCATACTGATGACGTGTCACTACCCAGATATGGGCAATGCTTCTGATTTGTTGTGCTGCAAGGGAAATTTGCATTAACCAATCAGAATCACTACACAAATCTGGTTAGTGAAATGCCATCAGTCTAGAGTTTCTGCCCTTGTTCCTCAGAGGTCATTTCCTGGGAAAACCAGTGGTGGCATCACAAAATGTCATTGAATTGTTGGCTTTTTTCTCAGGTAAATCTCCCGACAATACCACTCTTAATGATCATTACTTCTCTTGCTTATTGTTCCTATTATCACACATTATATAAGACAGCGTTTACACTCAGTACCCAAATACAGTACTCACTGAGCACTAATGTGAACGCACCATTTTTTCAAGTACCCACACTAGAATTCGGACATGGTGCCGGTGCCCAAGTAGTATAGGAGGTCTCGACCTTGTTCTTCGGCACAAAAGTAGGCACTGGGTCCCTGTCTGCACACAATTTTTGTAAGTTCCAGGCAGTCAACTGCTTTGTTCTCACTCCCAAGCTCATGTTTCAAAATGGAAGTCTGACAAGGCGAAATGGAGTAACCATGTATATCGTCATATATCGGGTACTCAAAGTGTGAACACAACACCACTTTGTGCTGGTACCCAGGCACTGGTTCCTGAGCACAAAGTCTGGACAGCCCCAAGATGTAGTGAATGGTCAAAAATTTGACATTTAACACATAACTTAACACAAATGAAAATGTGTGGTTCCAGAAATATCCATCCCCCCCCCACCCCCCCACGGAAGATGCTTGGAAATTCCTGGCCATCAAGATGGGGTTACCATCATTGGCTTTAATGTTTCTGTTTTTCTTTGAGTTAGCTAGCGCTACAATCTCCAGAAGAACGATGTGTCTTTGAAACAATGCGATTTAAAATGGCGGACATAACTGGCCAGAGTCTAGTCTTCATCTCATTTTCTCCCGACCAACATTAAAGTGCTTTCACTTCTGTTCACTGAGTATCTTCGCTACATTCACATGCAGGAAACACATTTTTGATAGGATTCATGTTTTATCAGTGTCTGTTGGAGGTAGTAACTCATAAAAAATGCAATGAGACAAGAGTACTTTCCTCCCCATTTCTTGCTTGACCTTCACAAGGCCTGGCTACCTGGCTAGTAAAATTACTTCTGCAATCGTGACGATGTTCACAAAACCTAGTGTCTTGGCATGTGTTAGTGACATTTTCGGTCCTTAAATAAGAATCACCCTGAAGAAAGTGACAAAATGTCTAGAAAAAGAAACAGCCAGAAAGGAACCTGGGGGGTGGGGGTGCAAATCAAAGAGTCTTCCGTGGGGGGTATGGATATTTTCTGGATCTACACAATCCTGGGGGGAACCAGAATGTTTAATTTTGAAAATGCTCATGATCAGAAGGAAGATAAAGGGCATGCTTGGAATGACTGGGCCTTTAATTCCAAAACCCTTGAAAATTCGATGGGGGAATATATCAGGATGACACAGGTGACTTACCTGCTGCTTGTTTTCTGCAGGCAACTTATGAGCATTCTAAAAAAGAAAAAGAGAAAGAACCAATGTCTAGTTAATCTTAACGACAGGAAAAAAACTGCTAGTTAAGGTATCATTCACCCTCAAGCACCCTGCTCGCGTTCATCAGTGCTAGCGCTGTTGCTTTTAATAAATACCCCCATAAATATTATATAAACCGTACATTTTCTGAAAGCTTAATAGTTCCAGATTATTGCCTATTCCTTTTAAAAATATAAAAATACTAATGCGATTCAGAAATGAGAATCTCTTTGTGAAAATAGGTGTCACTGTAAATTTAAGTCAAGGCCAGCCAAAAATAAATGGAATAAGCCAATTAAGACTGCATTTGCTTCTTAACATGTTTGATGAAAAAACTTTGTCTCAGATTTTTTCAAGTGCATTTGTTCTTTTGTTACGCAGTTGAAGTTACATGTCGGGATAGGAAATGATCAGCACTACCTGTGAAAAACATAGGCACGTTAAACGTGCATGAGCTATTTTGAATGCTTCAGTGTAACTTTAATGCTTCGGTGTAACCTTACCAAGAGTGATCAATCTACCTCTTTCATCCTAAATGTAGATTAGGTTTTTGTGCGAAATTGCGTATTGCGGTACAAAATGAAAACGCGAAACGCTCAGCTGAGTCGATCCTCAAGCTATATATTCACTTTCCTCTGTCTTTCCCTGTTACATCTGGTGCAAGTTAAACAAATCGTTAAAGTGAAATAAATTCCTACTCACCAAACGTTGATTAGAAGGAAAACTATAAGGTTTCCTCGGAGTTTCTTAAGCCAAAATGTGACTCATCGAATACTGAATAGTTACGAAATACCAGAATTTTTATCATTGTGGTAGATGGTTGCATCATCATAATTCACGAGGTTTTCACGTGCGATTCTACTCAGTGAAACAGTCTTTAACTCCGACAACTTATTTCTTCATGTTTTAAAAGCTATTGCTTCTCAAAAGACAAGAGCCTTTTTTAAGGCATTGGTTACAAAACGAAACAGGTCTTCATACGTCCAAGTTACTATTTATCATTGTGAAAAACCAATCTGCATGAGATGTACAGTCACACAGCTGGCTCGTGAAAGTGTTGGACTTTGCCCCCTTTCATCGTTCGTACGTGAGGGAATTCGAGTTATCACACAGTAAACTAGCTGAGTAAACAGAATTATAAAAATAACTCACGCACACAATTTGCACGTGAAGGTGTTGGTCTTTGGCCCTTTAACAATTCGTGCGTTAAAAAAAGGCTAATTCTTCACTAAAAAATTTTCTCAAACGATTTTAAGAAATCACCTCGGCTTCATTATAACATCTGCAATTAAATTATGTTTCATGCAATGTCAAGGTTGATAACCTAACATTTATTAACAAAATTTTGTGAAACGGTCTTTAACTCCGACAACTTATTTCGTCATGTTTTAAAAGCTATTGCTTCCTAAAAGACAAGAGCCTTTTTCAAGGCATTGGTTACTAAATGAAACAGGTCTTCATACGCCCAAGTTACTGTTATTATTGTAAAAAGCCAATCTGCATGTGATGTACAGTCACTCAGCTAGCACGTGAAAGTGTCGGACTTTGCCCCCTTTCGTCGTTCGTACGTGAGGGAATTCGAGTTATCACACAGTTATCTAGTAAACAGAATTGTAAAAATAACTCATGCACACAATTTGCATGTGAAGATGTTACAAAATTTTCTTAAACGATTTTAAGAAATCACCTCGGCTTTACTACAACATCTGCAATTAAATTATGTTTCATGCAAGGGTCAAGGTTGATAGCCTAACATTTATTAACTTCCAAGAAAATTATCAAACTGCCGAAATATATCTCTACTTATATCATGATTATTGTGTCAACTAGCTTCCTCCAATTTTATTCCCTAACGCCACTGTTTCTACTTAAGTTATGCATCTTTACTAAATAGAATGAAAAAGGTCGGTTGAACTTTGTAAGCGAGAGAATAATATTTTTAAAGCTTGTTTACAGGATTAACAATACTCGATACAGCTTTCAAAAAAATAAGCTGCCTTTTAAACTTCTAAAACCACATTTTATAGGGCGCATACTTTCGAATAAAAGTCTATATCTAAATATCAATTATTGCTTCACTGGAAGAGCTTTGAAAATATACGATCTTTTATATTCTACCTTGAAGCACGTGAAACACAACTCATAAATGCGTGCGTTAATACCGTTAACGATAGCCGAATTCGGTCAGAAATGTCTTGAAGTAGCTTCAACACTAAAATATGAACCCTTAAACAGCTGCATCACTGTACACAGCGTTTGAATAATGAAGATATTTAATATAATGTTTCCAAATACCTGTAGCCGTAATAAAAGACGAAAAAATTGTGAAGAATAAAGATGGCGGTCTCAAAGTGCCCTTGTTCGACCTTTACTAATGTCATGTTTAAGTAGATGCTAAGATCTCATTGGTTCCTAAGCATCAACTAATAGTACCTTCAGCCTTATTGGCTCTTGCAACAAAGATCCGAACATACAAAGTTACAAAGCCACAAAGATACATACGCTCACACCACTGACATATGAGCTATTTTTTCAAAAAGGCTCAAAAATACTCTTGCTTGAAAAAAAAAAAGCATTTCTAAAGGGGCCAAGAAAGAAAATGCTCTTGCGTCAGAGGGCAAATCATGCCTACCAGAGAAAATCAATATGCGTGTCACGACCTCTCAGTATGAAACATATTTAATGAGCGGTCAAAATTCACATTTGCTCAGTCAAAACGTTTTCCTCCAAAGCATAATCTACTCGACGGAGAAAACAATTCATTGGAACAAGCGGCATGTTTGCATGAGGTAAAAGTCGTGTGTTTCCTACCGATCGCTTTTTTAGCCAGGCGAGATAACAATGACGGTCGGCCGTTGCACGGAACTTGAAGAACTCTTTGCATAAACAAACATCCGATAAATAAGGCTTTTGTCAAATCCTGTTGGTAGAACACAGAAAACATCCTTTCCCCTGAGTAGCAACTCCAAAGCTTCCCTCTGCTCCGATTTTAAAACAAATCCCAATTCTTGCGAGCAAATCCAGGCGATCAACATCTGTCATTTTACAGCGAAAGCTTTAGCAATTCATCACGGTATAGAACAACGTGAATGACATGTTGAAAACATTACTTGACAGCTTGGTGACAGCTTGCATCGAAATTTAGCCAATGGGAATTGCCCGTGGCTGGGAGAAGCGGGTAATTCGAACGAATATAACGTATTCAAAACGGACAGTCCGTATTTTTAGCGTCTCTCCCCAGTCTCGCTCTCTGTTTTCTGCCTCATTCCAGACCTTTTGTTTGACTGCTCGCGCGTACTTGAATACGCAAAAATACGGACTGTTTTGCAGTCTTTCCCAGTCTCGCTCTCTGTTTTCAGCCTCATTCCAGACCTTTTGTTTGACTGCTCGCGCGTACTTGAATACGCAAAAATACGGACTGTTTTGCAGTCTACATCGATCGCCGATCGCGCTAGAGTTCGGGTACTCACTTTTTTTTCGAGAAAAAGGACTTTGATAATGGTATTTCACAATAAGAGTGAGGAAAAAATAATATACTTCGCTCTGCAACATTTCGAAACGAGGAAATGTAGACTTTTCGCATCAGTTATTACGCGCTTTTAATCATATTTACATGGAAAAGGCGGGTTATAAATTTTAATCATTATTACTTCCACGCTTTCGCTGAGCCAAAGGTTCTAAAGTATGATTTAGATTAACGTCAGGTCTAAATGTGTCATTTATCAAGAATTGGGAAAATTTGAACTGGTATCACAAGATAAACAATGCAGCGGGTAAGATCTATTAAAATAAAGTTTTTGTTTTCTTGAAAACCTGTTCTTTATTTGATCTTAAAATATGTCCGCCCGAGGTGTCTCGAAAAAGCCCAAAATTCTTTTCCGGTGAAAGAAAAAGAGTTTTTCTCTTGGTGGAAAGTGTCCAAATCTATCGTGCGGCCTTTTTTGGCGTACGCCGGAAGACTTAATCTTAGTGAGTTTGAGGTTGAAAATAGGCCATTTTGAGACCCCCACCCACAGAAACCGATCATATTATTTTTCTCGAAAATAAAAGGCTTTTGGCGAGAACAATTTCGTCAGCTTTCTTATCTACCAATGTTACCTGTAGACAAGAAATGAAAAAAAAAAAAAAGATTTTTCATCTCCTGCTCGGTAATTTCAATCCTCGGTATTTCCTAACCTTGCATAATATCTGACCCCAGTGATTTTGTTACCTCTGTGTCCTGCATCCCTGAGGCAGAAAAATCCCCAAAGATGCAAAGTAATTCATAGCATTGTGCACGACGCAAAGATCGATCGATCAAATTGAAGATTTTTTGGATAGAATATCCTGTTCGTGTTTGTGCTTTAAATATATAGGACTATACAGTTGACTACCGATAACTCGAACCCTCGCTTACTCGAACCTCGCGCTAACTCGAACCAATATCGATTTCCCCTGGATTTCCGTCACACATTTACTGTAATTTTACCCTCGGTAACTAGAACCCTCGATAACTCGAAACTCCCGCTAACTCGAAGTAATTTTTGTTTTCTCTCAGATCATTTCTATATAATTTTACCCTCGATAACTCGAACCATGTTTTGAGCCCTTGAAAAGTGGGGAAAAAACAGTGTACTGCCTCCGAAGCATTGAATTTTGAATTTCCCATTGACGTGTTGTAGGCATTTAGTTTACTAGTGGATCGATAGCGGAGGCTGATGTTGTTTGTCACAAATCTAACGTGAAAATAGCTTTACTTCTCAAAAAGTAAAATACATGCTCTATTTAGGCAACGTTTTGTTTCAGATTTGTTACTTTACGTTCTGATTTATAATCTAAAAGTATTTTTCAATTTTCACTCAACATTTCTACAATTAAATGTGATTAAAATGCTCACTGTGCAGTAAAAACTGTTTTTTCCCTTACTCCCGGCCATCTTCTTCGAGCTCCCGATAACTCGAACTCCCGATAAATCGAACCTTTTTCGATTTCCCTTGAAGGTTCGAGTTATCGGGAGTCAACTGTATTTTAATTTCTGTAAACTGTAATAGAGAGTTTTGGCGTCTGTCTCTCGATTAACTGTCTAGTTATATAAAGACCCAAGCACTTTCAATTTAGGAATCCTTGTTTTTTTGAACTAGGACTCATTGGTTATGGACACAAGATGAGTTCCAGGACTCACGATAACTATTTGTAACAAATCTCTGTGACCCTAACCTTTGAGTCGAACTATCTTTACAAAATTTCTCAGTGGAGAGAAACAATTAAAAGAAAGACAAAAAAAACAAGTTCTGGAGAATGTCATTCAATTGAATTTTACATCAAAGACCACAATTCTGATTCAAAATGGAACTTTGGTCTCCAGAAAGACATTTCCTTAACAGCGGCTCACTAGTAATCGAGTCTTCATTATTTAATAATTTATTTAAGGGTAAAATGAAAATAAATATTACCTCTTGTTCATGCTGACAGTGAGAGCACTTCAGGTGAGTGGCATGACAAGCTTTAGCCTCTTCATTGTCACAAGCTTTTGACATGTTGTGACAGCGATGACATGGATAGAACTGTGTGTAACAAGGGAATCGCACTCTGCAGTGCCGCTGATAATGTTCACATAACCACTGTGATCGTGCGTTGATGGCCTCTTGTTGTTGTGGCCAGTTTTCAGCTTCCCGTAATTCTCTTTCTTCTCTCTCCCGCCTTTCTCGAGCTCTTTGTTCTCTTATTAACTGTTCTTTCCTTTCTATTTCCCTTCCAAACTGTTCACGTTCCTCTCTCTCCCGAAGAACGCGTTCAACAAGGGCACAAGCTTCTGCAACACGCCGTTCCAGAGCAAGCAATGAGTTGTCCGAGGCCTCTATTGAATCAGTACCAAAGTCTGTGTTGTTTAACACAGAAACTCTATTGTTGTCAGTGTCGCCATGACGTGGTTCTAAGACAGATGTATCATGTGTAGATCTCGTTGCCAAAACACCATCAGACGTTGTGGAAGTTCCAAGCTGATACCGTGCAGCTGAATTTGCATCATCATCAATGTTTCCAGTTGTTGTCCTTGAATTTCCAAATGCTAAATTTGCTTTCTGAGCCGGCTCATCTGTGCCCTGATTAGAAATAAAAGCTGAAGCGTTGTCATCGCCAGCAAACCTATTTGTATCATGAGCAGGGCCCGTAAGCTGCTCACTTGAAAAGTTATTAAATCTTGGCGCATTATATACAGGATCCCCAGGTAGAGTTAGTGCTGCACCTGTCCGTGAAGGGTCAGCAAAACTTGAACCAGTCATTCCTGGATAACTATTTAGAACAGGGTCACTTGCCATAGGAGGATATGGCATTTGCTGTGCTGACGGGAAATAAGTCTGTCCGTCAAAATGGTCAACCCCTGCAAATCTATGACGACTATGTACAAAATCACTTTGAGGAGAGTAGTTGTTTGCAGCAGTTGAGGTATTTCTTGATAAATAGTTACTATGCAATGAGAACAAGTTGTCAGTGAAAAGTTCCGCATCAGAAGGGCCACCCAAATGTCCATTAGATTCACTCACAAGTGAATTGCCAGTTCCAATAAATGGCTCTGCCCTGGACGCAACCTGGCAATCCCCAAAGTACGCCTGGGCTCTGCTAGATCGAGATATGTCACCACCAATAAAGGAAGTCCCCTGTGATGGAAAGTCATTTAAGAGAGAAGCACCATCAGTTTGATAGATACTGTCATGAAGGGATTTGCCTTGGGTGTGTCTCGCTAAGAAATCACCAGCTAAGCCATCAGTTATATAAACAACGGGTTCTGTTGGCTTTGGTTGAACATCTGAACGTTGAACCTCCTTTGGTCTAGCACCGAGACGCTCCCAATCTGTTTCAGCGGATGATTGTGTCCCAAGTACCCTCCCTGCTGTTGAAGAGGTTCCTTGCTGTGTTAATGGCAGGATTCCTCCACTTGCAAAACTTTGAGTTCCAACAATCTCACCAACAAAACTGTCTGCACTTGTGCCAGAGTGTACTGATTTTATTGCTCCGTCACAAGAATCAACAAATTCTTTTTCTTCCTCAATTTCTTTCCATTCAGCCTTCTCAGCTGCTTTATCAAAAAGCTCATCTTCCCCATCAGCCACGTAGCATTCATTGTTTTCTGAGTAAGAATAAGCTGAATAAGACTGGCATGCTGCTACTATTGGAGAGCCGTCACACTCCACGTCAGCGTAATGGAATATCGAAGATCGTTCAGTCTGCTCTTTAGTACACACTACGTTAGGGTCAGTGTCAACTGAGATTTCTTTATTTCTACAAGCCTTACTAGACAGTGTCGTCAAAATAGGTGAGCCATCAGTTGTATCAATCGTGGACTGCAAGGTGCAACAAGAATCAGCTACCACTGCAGTTTGTTCCATACTGGATGACAATAACGAACTATCATTAGAACTTGACAAATAATCGTCTGAAGTAAGGGTGGGGAATTGGGGAAATTCTTCGGCGCTGAGAGCACTTTTCATGGATGAATTACTGCTTTCTTCACTCTCACTTGAGACAGCGGTGTATGTGTTGGTTTCCCTTGAATCTTCACTGAATCCAAGTGATGAATTGTTTTCCTGTTCAGTTTCTGCTTCCTCTGTTATTAATGATTTATCATTTTCTTCAACACCCTGCAATTGCATCGAGTCTCCTCTGATACTCACACGTGTAAACACTCCATTTCCTTCAACGTGCTTCCTTCCATGTCTGTTCAGTTGTACCTCCAAACTGTAATCTTTAACAGATGTCAGTCTGGGTGAATTCTCAACATGATCAGGTAATCTATTTCCACTCGCTGACAAGCTCTGCCTAGAAAGAATGTCTGACCCTGAAAGAAAATAACCAAGCAACGACACTAGTAAAAAAAAACAAACATCCTTTATGAGCACAGTCCTTGAGAATTAAATAGACTGGCTACTCCATCTAGTGAATCCAATACATTACCGTCCATCATGCATTTGGTTTGGAATCATTCAGATCTTCCTCAGCAAGTGCCTTTCCCCCGTCTTCTCTCCTATTTAATTCCAAGGGTGAATGCTACATGTAACAGACTAGGGAAAGGGGAGGGGATTTGTGACAGTTCACCCTCTTTCTTGACCCAGAAACACATCCCCTTCCCTCGTTTCTTTACCTGAATATCCAACTTTGTATCTAGGGTGACACATCCATCTCCACTAAAACAGCACAACTACACTGCAAACAAAATTCCTGATCAGCCCCGTGTTCTTATTTTAAAATAGACCTTTCCACTTTTTGACAAGGACCTGTTCGCACAAATGCCACAAAAAAAATAAAATAAGTAGTTGCCAAGTCAAAGAGTGATATTTCAGAAATGAGAGATGATATTGCTTTGCCAAGTCACCAAAAAGTTGCCACTATCACCACCCCCTATCAAACGTCTATGAAACCCTATGATTTTGCAATTCATAGATGTTTCTTTCAACTTACTTCACTCTCTAACTTGATGACTTTACTGATTTTAAGGTAGCAACAGATTTTTGCCAACTGATCCTCGTCAAGAATAGCCCATTTTACAGTTACAGGTGGAAACCAGGCTGAAGTTGACCTTCTTTATATACAACCCTTCCTGCTTTACTATGTAACTAATGTTTTTCTTATGTTAAGTACGTATTTTTAAGCCTAATTTCCATAAGAAAAGGAAAGACGTTTGTATCAAAACAAGGTCAACCTCAGCATCACGTCCACTTAAAGGCTAGGATACTAAGTCCACACCTATAAAATGGCCTATTGAAGAAAACATTGAAGGGTCTATACATGCAAACTACTTTAACATTCATTTAACAATTAGAGTGTGTTGCTACAATAAAAACAAGAAATGATTAGGAATTCTCATTATTACCATGTTTTGCAGCTGTTAAAGGTAACTGTATTCCAAGTTTCTCCACAAGATCATATCGCTGAATCCCCGCAAGCAGGTTTGCAATATAATGGCAGGGAAATACTCCATTTGTCTCCAGTTCTTCAAAAAGTTCAAAGGCCTCTGTTATCCGTGCTAGTCTGAAACCACTGACTTTGCTTTTGACCAGAAACTTGATCTTTTTCACCTCTTCCAATGATAATGAATCAGAGATCTCTAGAAGTCTTGAGTGAAGGGAAAATCCTGAAAAAAATCAAGAGAAAGAACATAAAACAATGACCCTTGCCAAATTGATCACTGCCCATGGGAATGATATTTTTTTATCCTCTTTTTAAATACAATGAATGATTTGAGCCCAGGATCCCTTTGAAGCCAGACCTCTGGAAGTCTTGAATGCAGGGAAAAACCTACAAAAAAAAAAATAAGGCAAGAATATAAAACAATGACCCCTGCCAAATAGATCATTGCCCATAGGAATGAAAATTATTTGATTTTTTTCATTGTTTGCGATTCAATGAATGGTTTGAGCACAGGAGTCATGTCATACTCCTCCCCCTCAGTCAGAAGATGTAACATGACTGACCGGGGAATTCCTACATAGGACTGTACTTGACAGTGACTGACGTTTCAACAACCTGTGCAGCAGTCATCTTCGGAGTCAAAGTGAGTTGTGTATCATTAATTGACAGTATTAAGCTCTCTGGTTATTGACCAAGCTAATTGTTTGATTTCACTGTAAGTCAGGGTGTTATTGGTTTTCTATATCAAAGTTAAAATGATTATGAAATCTTCATATATTTGAACTGCATGAGAAAGATTTAACCCGAGAAAGACAATCACAGTTACATGGAAATATGCATCTTAATAGGTCGCCAAAAGAAAGCCTGAAAAAAGTTCAAGCTCTTAATTACCACTGAGCTCTCTAGCAAACTGGCTGGATTTTTTTCAGGCTTTCTTTCTGCAACTAAGTTACACACATGACTGCAACAATCTTTCACGTGATAAATTATTGGTTCTCTGTCAGTTAAGCACGCATTTGAAGAACTTGAGCTCATTGGAATGCAGTTGAGAAAGATGCAGCCCGTAAAAAATACACATAGTATGTTGACAGCATTAAAAAGTAAAATAAATCAGAGTGGTTACAGGCTAACAACTTTCTACAAATTTTAAACATGTATTTTCCGAGTGTCTTGAAAATAACACCTATTAATTCCCTGAAAAGACCACTTAACGGCAAACACTTGAAAGAAATTCTACGGAATGGAAAGTTAAGGAGGACTGCTATGAGTTTAGATATTATTAATTGGAATGAAAAATTAAGTAGTCATAGTCTGCTATCTTATAATAATATCATGAAGAATAATTCTCCAATTTTGCACATTATTCATACAACATTATAATTATGCAGTTTTCAGAGGATGTTACAAACCAAATCAAAAACACCTTAATTAATCTACACAATTCCTCTTTACATACTCAGCCTTATCCAATCATGTTAGTTCCCTCCAATTCTGCAATTCCTCACACAGTTCCATGTTCTTAAACTGTTAAGCTGCTATTTAATACTTTTTGACATCTCCAACTAACCTGACTCATGCAGCAAAGCTGCCCCTCCGAGGAGCCTTCCACAACGCTTTCCTTTTTCTTCAAGGAACAAGTGTTTCCCCAGGTCAACTTGGAGTTTCTGTTTCTCTTCTTCACTCTGCTTCAGCTGTTCCTCCAATTGCTTGATCTCTAGTTGTAATTCAAAGCACTCCTTCCGCGAAGCTGCTGACACATTCTCAAAATCACCAGACGCAGTTTCTAAACCACTTCCCTCTGAACTTGCAGCAGATGATGGTCTTGAAATGCTCTCATGACGTTCAACAGAAGGACCTTGTTTCTGATGTTGGTATAAATCCAAACGTCCAGCTTGATTGTTTAGAAGCAACATGCTGGAATTTGCCACATTTGACTCTCTGTTTGTGTGAACATGTTGCATACCTGTTTTCTGGTCAGCAGGGAAAAGAGAGTTTTCTTCACTGCTCACAGAATTACATTCAGCAGTCGATGATTGCAACTGATGTGAATCTTTCAACTGCTTTGCTTCCCTTGTGTCTGGACCACAGCTGCTTTTTACAATGCCTTCCTCATTTGACAAGTGCCTGTAAGTAGAGACTTCTGAATCACTTTGGTCAAGAGAGAGATGGCCATTTGTTTCTTTTATACTTCTCACAGATGTCAAGCTATCAGGTAATGACTTCGTTGGTGTGAAGGAATCATCAGACTCGGGAAAACTGGAGTTGTTTTCAGAAACTGAGGTCTGTTCAGATGAGACTGGTGAGTTCTGATTTACTTGAACATCACTAGCACAACTGTCAGAGGAACATGATGTGACGTTGGAGCTCAGCGATGTTTTTTCTGTAGTGGCTTCACATTTGGCTTGTCTCAAAAGGTACTCCAGAAGACACAAATTAATGTCCACATCTGTAGGTAAGTTGCTGCTGGTATGGCTTACAATAGGCCTATTCTCCACATCCTATTGGATAAAAGGTAAAAAATCAAGTCATTTGTATTGGTTTCTGAACATGTTAAATTAACCACCTAATGAGTCTTTTTGTAGAACTACAACAACATGATACGTTTTTACATCACATGGAAACTCAGAGAAAAGCTGAGCCCCAGATGGGATTCAAACCCATGACCCTCTCTGATCTAGTCAGATGTTCTAACTACTGAGCTACTGGAGACTTGATGGCGAGCCAGGGGGAAATGTGGGTCTTTGACTAGAACGTGCATCAAGCAATCTCATAGTCAAATCAAGAAAAGCGCATATGACTCAACTGCACCACACAACCATCCAACCACCAAATGACTCACTTGACAAAGTCCCCAGCCGGTACACTAACTGCTTCCTATCTTTTTGCTGTAATAAAGAAGGCTGTAGACCAAAGCCCCAGAGAAATATGCCACTATATAGGATAGGAAGGAAGTATACAATCCACACCTGGCCCCAGTTGTTCAAAAAAGCATCCCTATCCAGAGGAAAAAAATTAATGTTATTCAGTGGATAACACATTGGTTTCCCACAAGGTACTGATTTATCTGTTGGATTGCACTATCCAAAAATTGAACAACCAGGGCTGGTAATGTATTTATTTTGGTTATTGCTAAAAGCAAGTTACTTCTCTTTAATCATAACTGCACATTGTCAATAGAAAAAACTTACCACGCCTTGCAACACATCAACATCTGATTGTGGATCTCTGCTGTCTGCACATGGAGAGTCACTTCTTTCCAAGGTCGAATCAGAGCGAAACAAGCCACCGCCCACATCTGAACTGCAGTTTTCCCTTGACAATTCACAGCAGCTCCTCTGGCCAAGCAACCAGGAAGACTGTTCAAATTTCACACTGAAAGCTGAAGATTCCATGGTGTTTTCTAGAGCCTCTTGTACCAATGAACAGACATGCTCTAAATCTGATTCCTTGAAGCTGTAACATTTTACTGTTAAAAACTTCTTTTCAACAGCAATAGAAATAAAGGATTTTCCCAGCTTTTCAATAACAAGAGATGCTACATTTTGTGCTGGGGAAACATGAGATACAACAACACCAAGATCTGTGCTTAGTGTCAGCTTTTCATGTAATTTTTGGGTCAGACGGTCAAAGACAAACTCAGCCTCGCGCTGATTAGAACATTCAGAAGAGAGGTAGGAGACCTGTATTGATTGCTTACGTGATTTTAATGAGGACTCCCAAGAATTCAAGTAGTCGAAGTTGTCACACTCTTGCAACTCCGACAATTCCAGTTCAACAAGAAGAGGAAGACAGTCAATCAGCCTCCAAAGGAAACAAATGTTAAGTGTAGGGATTGTCATTTCCCTATACAAATCATCTCTCTCTACAAAATCTTTGCGGAATGATGGTTGTAAAAAAAGCGTCAACACACTCTTTTGGAGTGCAGAGGCCAGGAAACTACCGTCTTCTTGAATGTTATGAGGAACCCTCAAACACAAGACAAAATACTTGGTGTTGACAGATGATAAGAACACTTGAGACCCTTCACTTTGTTCATCTGCTTCTTTTGTGTCACTCACAGGATGATTGCACAATTGCTCAACAGACTCTGGAGAGGCTGGCTTTGGGTGTGAGGATACAATGCAAACCACAGGCTTGTCAGAAAAAGGCAGTCTGTGCAAAATGAGGCAAACATCTTGACCAGCAAAATCCCTAATTTGAAGTTCCTCTGTTTTGTGTCTTTCCAAGTAATTAATGAGCAAATCAAGATGCCTGTATCTTTCATCGCCAGTGTTGAGGTGCACCAGATTGACAAGAGCTACAACTTTTGCGCAGAAATCAAAGGATCTGTCTAGATCAACAGCTAGTGACGGAACTAGTAAATTGACTAATGGGGAGTAGATAATTCTGGATTTGATCCAGAATTCACTATTAATATCTAACTGCTGTTCAACAGCCTCAAAAGACTTTTCTGCCTCTTCCCTGTCCCTCAAGGAGAGCTTCAAGACACCAAGCAAACTGTGGCATGCATTGACAAAAGAATGATGGGACTTCAGTCCAAGATGTAAGAAGATGTCAACCGCTGTTACCAGTTTTACTCTGGCTAAATTCCACAACGACTTATCTTTTAGCAAAATCGTGGCAGACTGGAAATATCCAGTGGCTAACGTGGGAGACAGCTCACCACAAGCTGAAATGAAGATGCCCAAAGCTTCTTCCATGGTATCACAGGCACACTGAAAGTTTTTCTCTTCAATCTTTAAAAATGAAAGTTCTAGAAGAATCCTTCCAGCTTTAGGATGATTAGGATTTAAATTTGTAAACTTTGCCAGGGCTTCATTTAGATGCTTCAAAGCTTCTTTGTAGTTCCCCATTAGCAAAAAGCAGGAACCCAACATACTCATACAGGATGCAACTGTGTGGTGTTCTTGGCCAAAATAGGAGATTAGAATGTTCATTGCTTGTCTGAGTGCTGGTCTCATTGTCAAGCTCAGTCTCTGAGCTAACTCGCCATGGGGTGGGAAGAGGCCTACATGTCAATCCCTAGGGGAGGGGAGGGTGCTGCAAAAGCGTGGTACTGTCCGTTTAGTCAGTGCACTTGTCACGTGTCTGTCTTAAGTTTGTCATGTCATATTCTTTGAATGTTTGGGGCCCATCGGCCAATGAAAGCATTCCCCTCAAGCACACCCTAGGGATGAAGTGGCCTTGAATTCTCTGCTTAGAACTTGCTTAAGTCTCAAGCATCCTCTGTCATGTAGAGCCTTAAAGCAGCTAGAGTGTATGGGCAAGTCGAGATTGTCTTTTTGATGGACTTGAATGTTTCTTTGCTAATCAGGAACCAAGAAGAGAGTCACCTTAAGAAAACCGTCGGTAAGAGCTCAGTTTCTTGGCAATATTTACTTCAGTTGAGTCAGTTTAAACTGTGTGGCTTCGAGGAGCCGGCTGGAACGGTTTTCAAAAATCCGGGGCTAGATATGCTTTTATAAAAGATTAGACCAAATACGAGACTGTAATGTACAATAATATTAATTTATAAGAAATACTTAAAAACAGAGGGATCCAGAAACATATAAATAACAGTTTTAAATGAGTTGATAAAAAGTACTCAAATTCCTACAAAGACAGGTAAGGTCATCTCACAAGTCTGAGATTGAGTGCAGTTTAGGCACCACCCGGATGCAAAAATGTTTTTTTCCACAGGAAAACCGCAGACTAATTGAAAGTTTTCACCTTAAACAAAAACCGATCTATTTTTAAAATTACACGACAACAACACCTTTCATATTTAAAATTCGGTTATTACCTCTCTTTAAGTAACAACTTAATGAAATATATTTTCGCAAATAAATATAACTAAATCGCAATTAAAACGAGATACACCAACACGCAAGGCGTTACAATAAATAAATGTCGTCCGGTAGTAAAATCACGAAAAACAAAATAAAGTCAAATAAACCATTATTAAGGAATTAAGTATTCTTTCAAGAGTCTACGTAAAATGTATATAATTGAAAAGAGAACGAGCAATTAGTTTTTTTTGTTGAGGAACACTGTTGGCTTTTCTATGATTATTACCTAGCGAACACAAAGCAAATGAAACAAAGGATAATGAAAATGGCACGAGCCCTTTTGGCAGCTAGAATCTCTTACTCTTAAAGTTGAAAAACATATTACAAATCAACAAAAATAGCTATATTCTCCCTAACAAGAAAAAAATGTGTGAACACACTTTTTTCACGTTGGTGGTTCAAAATTACTGCCCACTTTCTCAAGTTCATCCACGTCATCAGTCTGCAAGAGCCATATTTTCTTGCCAAAATGTTCTTCGATTTTCTTTATGATCGTCATAGACCACCGCTGACCATTAATGAAGTTGACCGCAATGCCGCTCTTGCCAAACCGGCCAGTCCTGCCGATGCTGCGCAAGTATGTTTGGTAATCTGGTTGACCCGTGGGCTGAACTGGCATATCGTAATTTATTACCACATTAACCTATAACAACAAAACAAAAAATTAAACAATATCGTATTACTAGGTAGGAGAGGTAACCGGAAAACCCGCTCAGGTGGGGAAAACCGGTCTGTTCATATAATCTCTCTTTTTAATTTGATCGCCTTTACATGCACATGATCGGTGGGGTCCCCCACCTCCACGTAAACAGGCTCTAAGGCCTCACTGGCTCCACTAGGGAATGGGGGAGGGGAGGGGCCTATGTAACGAGGGAATTGCTCTTTGACGTCAATTCTGTGCTCAAGTCATTACGCAGTTTCTTAATCCATACGAAAAATGGTTCTGTGGAGTTACGAAGAGAATATCAAACAAATTTCATCAGGGAACACTGAAAATAATAAGCTTTTGAGGGTTTTTGCAGGCATAGCATTAAAATTTGAAAAACTGGTCCAATCGGTATGTTAAGGAGCATATTATATACCTACCAGGGCTTAGAAACAGGGCAAAGAAAAAAAGAAAAAGCGCAAGCTGACGGGAGAAGACAGGAAAGGGGGAGATCCGGGTTCTCTGTTTGGAACAGGGCAAAGAGAAGGAGAAAAAGCACAAGCCTGAGGGGAAGTGAACGGAGGGAGGAAAAGCCAATGCTCCTGCCCTTCTTTCCACCCCACGACCTTTAGGGAGACTTGGCTTAGGGGGCGAGTGTTCAGTGGTCTTAAGCGATTCTTATGGCAGCCAATGCGTACTTACCTGTTCCACATCAATGCCTCTGACGCTCACATTAGTTGCTATCAGCAGTCTCTTCCTGCCCTCGCGGAATCTGTTTAATACTGCTAGCCGCTGTTCCACTCTCATTTCGCCTGACAACAGCGCTACTGAATGACCATCCGCTGTCATCTTCCTTGCCAACAAAAGGGCGGACTTCCGAGTCTGAAACGACACAGGCATACATAAATGTGGAAACATCCTGGCGTTAGGAAAAATTTTCCGAAGAGCAACTAAAATTTATGCTGCTTTGCAGTCGTTTCCTGAGGTGAGGAAGGATTTGGATGGGAATCAGGGGAAAAGTGAAAGGAAAAAGGAGGGGGAGGGAAGGGATTTATTTTAACACTTACGTGACAGAAAACAATACACTGTCCAATAGACACAACGCCATACATGTTGGAGAGGGCCTGGAACTTATCCTCTTTGTCACGACACACCACATAGTACTGCTTGATATTGTCCAGGCTCTCCTCTTCCCGACGCAGCCGAATGATGATAGGGTCTGGTACTACTGTCTTGGCAAATTTCATCACCTCGTCGTCGTAGGTTGAAGAGAACAGAAGCATTTGGCAATCTTTAGGAAGGGTCCTAGAACAGAAGAAATACATTATTTCTTAAGTTCAATATTCGCATTGCAACTAAAGCGGGGACAACAATGACAACCTGCCATGGGCTATCTGCCCTTGGAACCTGTCACACTAGTCTCTCAGTGGAGAATATTAAAGATCAAAAAAGACAAATTAACCGAATGGAGTTCCCTCCAAGGAACAAAGAGGTGGGTGGGTGGAAGGAAGCAAGCAAACAAAAGGGAAAAGAGAGGTAAAGCTATTCAAAGCAAACCAGAGGGCAAACCTCTGAAGAAATGAGACAAATGCACATGCCCAAGGTGATCATCTGCTGGCCAGCAGAAAATCTCCTAGTAACTATGATTATATATAATTGAATTTTTTGCCAGTTTCATCCGTAAGTATGACAAAAGGGAAGAAGCCCTACCTGTATATTCTAATGACCTGATCCTGGTGTCCCTGTTGTGCCATCATGACATCAGCCTCATCTAACACAATCATCTTGATTTTTTTTGGGTCCAGCACTCGGTGACGCTGAATCCAGTATAATAAAGTTCCAGACGTAGCAAATATTATGTGACCTATGAGTTTCTGACCTTTTAACACTGTAGAAAGGAGAAGGAGAGGGGATTAAGAACATTTAAGGCGGTATATGGAATATACAATAATCATTTTCTTTAGCGACAAAATAAAAACAATGCTAAGCCGTATTTATAGGCCTTAATCAGGGGGCAAAGAAAGTCAATTTTACAACCTGCCATTTAGGTAAGCTGTAGCTAGCCCCAAAGTCATTTCAACTGCCACGGAAAAAATTTTTCTTGAAAAGGATTGATTAAAGTTCCTCTGTAATAATTTTTTACAACTCCCTATAAAGCTTCACTTGCCCATCGGACAAGTTAAGACTAGAATTCAATAGCCAGATAGCAAACTTCACTTATAGCCCCGAGCTACCTTAGATTACTTTCTTAGCAAGCTGCTTAACGCAACCTCCCTGCGCCCCTCGCCTGCTTCTAGGGACAAGTGGACAAGTGAACTCTTATGGTAAACTACAGTAAACAGAGAATGATACTTATACCAAAGATTGAATTAAACCCCTTAAGGAGACCAATTGAGGAAAGGCTCGAGCTTTTTTTGACCACAGCCCCAAACAAGACCTAGGAGGCTAAAAATATTAGCATTTCACTTTTTGTCTCACTAAGTAAGACAAGAAATCCAAAATTTACTCCCTTGAGCAAGATAGGATGGTATTTCCCCTTCAGGCCTATGGCTTGTGCATAATTATTTTCCTGGCTCAAGTTTCTCACCTCTCTCCCCCCTCAGTGCATAACCAATCTTGACTTCGGGGCAGAATTTGGCCATCTTTTCTGCCACTTGTCCTGTTTGTAGTGCAAGCTGATATGTAGGTGAAATACAAATAGCCTTGATAAAAGCAAAACAAAATCAATAATCATTTCAACAATTCAGTTTTATGTGACCAAATTCATCATCCAACAATCATTTTTGTTCCCGGGCGGACCCTTTCACTGCTACTGAGGAAGATGGATTTTTTAAGTGGTTTCTACTTTTGAGTCTTTAAACGAAATCTTACAATGTGACCAATCACCATTCAAATGACACTAATTTGAATGACACTTGACACTTTTTTTCTTAGTCTGTTGAGCGAAAAAAAGTGAGACACGAAAATGATGCCATAACGCTTACACCATATTTTACCGTTTCACATTTTGCAAGTATCTCAACGAACCTGTGTTTTTTTTACAAGTTGTGCAGGAGGAAGGAACATACAAGAAATAAAACAAAATAATACCTGAGGGAAGTTTTTTGTTGCATCTACTCTGCTAAGCATGGGCAAAACAAATGCTGCAGTTTTTCCTGTCCCAGACTGTGATTGAGCTATCATATTGTTTGGTCTAAACATCAAACAAAAAAGCAAACATTTATACAACTGCCACTTGATACCCACCAAGAAACCTCCCTAACATGTTGTGCCTTTATAACATGGAGGGGAGGTTCGTGTGCCTCAATGACCCTGAAAACTGCACTGTATAGTGGTTGGCACCTTCTTCCTTGGTGCGTTCAACTGTGTTGGGCAGGTTTTGGGTGAGAAAGGCCAGGCCCCAGTTGTTTAAAAGTTGGATAGCACTATCCAACGGATAAATCACTATCCAGTTGATACATGTTAGGCAAACCAATAAAATTGTGCTATCCGGTGAACAGTGCTATCTACCTTTTGAACAACTGGGGCCAGATGAATAAAATTGCAATGCCTAGCCCCACCAGGTTGGGGTTTGAGCAATGAGTTAATGTCTCATTCCCATAATATAAAATATTACTGATACCAGACACACTTTTCAAGGACAAGTCAGAGGCCTTATGCGTAATGGAGCATGAAGAGGAGAGTCAAGGTAAGTACCCACGGAGAAAAGAAATTTATTCATAATTAATGTTTTATCTCACTGAATATGGGCACACTGTATTATAATAATATTTCAGATTAAATTATTCTGATTATATGGTTTTACTAGTCGAGCATGCGGACTATTACAAAATTAATCCAAGGAATTAAACATGCAGTAACTCACGGATCAGCTAACAGCATGGGTAGTGCTGTTTCCTGAATCTTGGATGGTTTGTTAAAACCCATATCATAGACACCACGACGGAGTTGTTCTGACCTGATAAAAAATACAACACAGATTATATTATTTTATGATAATCATAATAGTCACTGGCAATAGTCACTGATAAACCTTTGAAATTTAAAATCCTTTCATGTCAGGAGGAAAAGAAATAGAATGGTGGTCAGTACTTACAGTGGTAATTCCTCAAATGACTTGACAGAGTACAAGGGTGAACTTGGCTCATTTCTCTGTACCTCAACCTCATTCTTGGTCTTAACAAGTTTACTTCTTAACACTTTCATCAAAAAAGAAGCATCTGCAAGGTCTGTAGCCTTAGTCAGCTCTGTCCAAGAAAGACAATGCCAGTATGGGGTTTTAGTATTGATAAAAGTATAAATAATGGTCCTAAGGACTGAGTGGAATCCAATTCAGTCTGTAATCATACAAGTGATTAACAAAATCGGATGACTGCATAGCGGGAGTCCAGTTTGTTTAATCATGAGTATGATTACAGACCACATTGGACAACACGAAGATCTGTAACTAATTAATCATAAGTATAACAAAGTTTGTGAGATTTGGTCCTTTTTTAAAATTAAAAGACAAGAAATTACGATGGCTTTTTCTAGAAGTTAAAAAAAAGCCATTTAAGTGCGTGCGGCCGATGGCACATACTGTCAAATTACTTAGGTATAACGAGTACTGTCCTATTACACTGTGCTGTTAGTGCTGAAATCAGGACAGCTGATAGCTATGATTAGTATGAATAATAATATTATTACAAAATATGTCACTGAGCACTGAGCTTGCATTTTATTTGTACCATTATCCTCTTGTTCTGTAACAGCTTGCTTCTCCTCTGTTGGTTTAGTGGTACTTGTGTTACTTAAAGTCAACTTATCAACCTGCAAATAGTGAATAAATATATGAAAGTCAAAAGGGGTGTTACTAGTAGCCTGAGTAAAAAGCCAACATTTTGGGCCACCAACGTTTTCAATGTTTTCCACATGGGGAATGAGTGCAGAAATTCCATACTGATGATGTGTCACTACCCAGATATGGGCAATGCTTCTGATTTGTTGTGCCGCAAGGGAAATTTGTATTAACCAATCAGAATCACTACACAAATCTGGTTAGTGAAATGCCATCAGTCTAGAGTTTCTGCCCTTGTTCCTCAGAGGTCATTTCCTGGGAAAACCAGTGGTGGCATCACAAAATGTCATTGAATTGTTGGCTTTTTTCTCAGGTAAATCTCCCGACAATACCACTCTTAATGATCATTACTTCTCTTGCTTATTGTTCCTATTATCACACATTATATAAGACAGCGTTTACACTCAGTACCCAAATACAGTACTCACTGAGCACTAATGTGAACGCACCATTTTTTCAAGTACCCACACTAGAATTCGGACATGGTGCCGGCGCCCAAGTAGTATAGGAGGTCTCGACCTTGTTCTTCGGCACAAAAGTAGGCACTGGGTCCCTGTCTGCAAACAATTTTTGTAAGTTCCAGGCAGTCAACTGCTTTGTTCTCACTCCCAAGCTCATGTTTCAACATAGGCGTACGGGCCGGGGGGGGCGAGGGGGGCTGCAGCCCCCCCAAATTTTGGGCAACTCTGATTTTTTTGGGCAGCGAGAGAAAATTTGGGCAAAACCAGTTTTTTTAAATCATTGTTTTGAAGAGATAAATATTTTCTATTGTAACCTGAAGTTGGCGTAATAATCCAGTACTGTTACATTCACACAAGACAGTGGTTGCCTAGCACAAAATGAGTTTTTTTTTTTATTATTGGGCACTGTACTGCAATGGGCTATTTCCAGTCGTGAATTGATTAGAACAAACTTCCGCCTAACTTTCTAGAATCATCTCCGCTCGTAGAACAGTGTATGGCAGATAGCATCAGCAATGGGTCTGAAAGTGAAGAAGTGGCTGAATAATTCTCAGTTTGAATTAAGCGAAGAATTGTAATTTTTTTAAAAAAAAATCTATCGAGTGGTTTAAAAATTGTTCACTAATTTGTTAAAGTAGACCGGAAAGTTTACAAAACCGCTAACAAGAGCGCCTTGATACATACTAAATACTCAAATCCTTTTTTGGCCAGAGCTATTACCATGATCTTCTGGCTACGTTTTTAAAAAGATTGAAACTACTATGAGGTAAAATTGCATGTCAAAAGTGCTTCGTTTTCTACAGATAACAGCCAAACATCAAGATTTTACTTTTTTACCGTATTTCTAACGATAAAAACTTTGTCCCAAAATATCTCCGCAACACTCTTACAGATTCCGTTTTAACCTCACGAACATCGAGGCGACCATTGGAGGAAAATGCTCCCGTGAACGATTTTGGAAGAACAGTTTCCAGTGAGAAATGTTCCTGCAAGTATAATAGCTAATGGTGTCATTTGGTTGCTATGACAACTCTGATTTTATTGCAACCCGGATCATAACAAATTTTCATCTTTATCTAAATAAATACAACTGTGGTGGAATTTTTCCAAATGTTTGTTTATGGTGTCATAGTCTATGCTCAAAAAAAAACTTCACAGGTATTGACCCTGAAAAACTGTATCGAGCCACTTTCATATGCTAGTATGGCCTATGTTGTTGCATTGTATGGCCCTCGTTTCTGTTCGACTGTTTTGTAAAAATTTGGGCAACTTGCAAGAGTTTTTTGGGCAAATGGTTTACCGCCCCCCCTGGCAAAAAATTGCCCGTACGTCTATGTGTTTCAAAATGGAAGTCTGACAAGGCGAAATGGAGTAACCATGTATACCGTCATATATCGGGTAATCAAAGTGTGAACACAACACCATTTTGTGCTGGTACCCAGGCACTGGTTCCTGAGCACAAAGTCTGGACAGCCCCAAGATGTAGTGAATGGTGAAAAATTTGACATTTACCACCGTTTTCGTTGATATGCGACTTTCAAAAACAAAACACCCGCGGAAATGTTTCCAAAATTTCCGTCAATCATGCATGTTATCGACAGATCGGATCGAAATCCACCAATCACAACCACTAGTGTGACCTTCTGACCTTCTTTAAGTCATGCTAGCGGGCTGTGATTGGTGGATTTCGATCCGATCTGCCAATAATATGGATGATTGACGGAAATTTTGGAAACGTTTCTGTGGGTGTTTTGTTTTCGAAAGTCGCGTATCAACGAAAACGGTGGTAAGACATAACTTAACACAAGTGAAAATGTGTGGTTCCAGGAAAATATCCATCCCCCCCCCCCAACGGAAGATCCTTGGAAATTCCTGGCCATCAAGATGAGGTTAACATCATTGGCTTTAATGTTTCTGTTTTTCTTTGAGTTAGCTAGCACTACAATCTCCAGAAGAACGATGTGTCTTTGAAACAATGTGATTTAAAATGGCTGACATAACTGGCCGGAGTCTTGTCTTCATCTTGTTTTCTCCCGACCAATATTAAAGTGCTTACTTCTGTTCACTGAGTACCTTCGCTACATTCACATGTAGGAAACACATTTTTGATAGGATTCATGTTTTATCAGTGTCTGTTGGGGGTAGTAACTCATAAAAAATGCGATGAGACGAGAGTACTTTCCTCCCCATTTCTTGCTCGACCTTCACAAGGCCTGGCTACCTGGCTAGTAAAATTACTTCTGCAATCGTGACGATGTTCACAAAACCTAGTGTCTTGGCATGTGTTAGTGAAATTTTCGGTCCTTAAATAAGAATCAACCTGAAGAAAATGACAAAATGTGAAGAAAAAGAAACAGCCAGAAAGGAACCTTGGAATGGAAAATCCTGGGGGGTGGGAGTGCAAATCAAAGAGTCTTCCGTGGGGTGGGGGTATGGATATTTTCTGGATCTACACAATCCTGGGGGGAACCAGAATGTTTAATTTTGAAAATGCCCACGATCAGAAGGAAGATAAAGGGTATACTTGGAATGACTGGGCCTTTAATTCCAAAACCCTTGAAAATTCGAAGGGGGTATATATCAGGATGACACAGGTGACTTACCTGTTGCTTGTTTTCTGCAGGCAACTTATGAGCATTCTAAAAAAGAAAAAGAGAAAGAACCAATGTCTAGTTAATCTTAACAACAGGAAAAAAACTGCTAGTTAAGGTATCATTCACCCTCAAGCACCCTGCTCGCGTTGATCAGTGCTAGCGCTGTTGCTTTTAATAAATACCCCCATAAATATTATATAAACCGTACATTTTCTGAAAGCTTAATAGTTCCAGATTATTGCCTATTCCTTTTGAAAATATAAAAATACTAATGTGATTCAGAAATGAGAATCTCTTTGTGAAAATAGGTGTCACTGTAAATTTAAGTCAAGGCCAGCCAAAAATAAATGGAATAAGCCAATTAAGATTGCATTTGCTTCTTAACATGTTTGATGGAAAAACTTTGTCTCAGATTTTTTTCAAGTGCATTTGTTCTTTTGTTACACAGTTGAAGTTACATGTAGAATAGCAAATCATCAGCACTACCTGTGAAAAAAATACTCTTGCTTGAAAAAAAAAAAGTGAAATTTGCAGATACCTTTTAAGAAAAACTACAGTAAGTTGGCCACATTTCAGCCAAATTGGTTCACAGGCTACCAACTTGGGAGTTTAAAACGTGCCCTGATTTTCATTTCACGAAAACAGGGGGAAAAGATTTTTGGTGGAATTTTACCCATGACAAGATTATAACAGATTATAACACCAAAGCTGTCAATGCTGATGCATACCAGAGAAGGTACAGCAATGTGACACAGCAGGAAAAGTAGGCTCGATTACCAGCCACTGTTCAGGAAAATGAGCCCACACTCATCCCCCGAAAGAGTGGCTGGACGCATGCGATTTCCTTTGTTGGTTTAAGCCAATCATGTTACCGCCTGCAGATTTTCATCTGGCAAAGATTGTCGCAGAAATTATCACATCAAAACAGAAAGTCCTTCCTTGATCCATCGCATAGGGGGGCGATTTCGACAGAGCAGAGACACTAGGCGAAATTTTAGAGTCCGAAGGAACACAACATTTTGTTCGATTGTTTGTTGTGAATGATTGTGGCTGGAGAGATTTTGTATCTTCAAGGATCTTTTCAAGGCACTTTAGGTCTTGATAACTGCATTCATTATAGACTTAACTGTCCACATTTATATTTTACAGAGGAACATTCAATATGCTGCAAATTCTGTCTGGTAACTGATCACAAACTTTTCCATTTAATTTGGTCCGCTTCCAAGAATCAGTCATTTCGGAACCACAGAAGATGCAACCAATATTCAAAGATCAAAGAAAATTAACTTATACATGTCACCATGTACAGAAATGTTCGGAAGGATCTTTTTCAAAATGTAAGGAAATGTACCAAAAAAACTATTTCGAAAGTCATTAATTTTGGGTGGGTAAGGGAACGCTTGGTGTAATTTTGAGCCAAATAAATAAGAAAATTGGAGACCGGTTTCACTTCCAGTGACATCGGAGATGCCTAACTTATCAAGTTTCCAATTACGTCAAGACAAGGTCAACAGGTCACGCGTCCAGCCATCTCTCTTCGGGGAGGATCAAAGACCGGACCCGGGAGACGGCGGAAATCGAGCCTACAGGAAAAGGTTACAAAGTAAAAACTTGCAAGGGGTGAAAGGCCACACATCTTCACTGGTGTGAAACCTTTGAAAACCTTTTACATACTGCTCCAGTGAAGAGAACTTTTTCAGGGATGTTACACTTTAAAATTGGAACGGTGATATACATATAGCTTTTATATAGATGACCAAGATATGGCACAGTACAGTTTTTGTTCAGGTGGGGAAAATTTTGGGGGCGTGATAGAGTTCATTGTTATTATTTTGGATACAGTAGTGTCCATACTGTAGACGACTTGTCGAGACTACGACTGTAAATTCCACATTATTATTTATTTGTTGTCTTGTTTTACTAGATTATACAAACTTGCAAAAATTTCAAAATGGCTTGAGAAACAACAATGATAAGGCAACCTGGAAAAATACAAGTGTTGTGTTCAAACAAATATGACTAGTTACTTACAAGTATTTGTATATTGTCCACCTCCTGCAACTGGTTTTCTTCTGCTCCCTCCCTCGCTCTTTGCTCCTGTCTTATATCATTTTCCTGTGACTGAATGTTTATTTGTGACTTCATATGCTCTATGTTGAAACTTCGTTCCTCCACTAAAAGCTGATTTCGAAGTCCTTCATCAACTGAATGTTTTAACACAAAGGACCTTGTCATTGGAGCAAATGCATGGTCTTCAGAAGAAACTCTTAGGCAGTTCCAGTACAAGTGCTGCTGTGATTGGGTGGACGCAGAGACCTGTTGTGAACTAGCCCCTGAAAGAATGCAGAATACAGCAAGAAAGTCATCACTTGTAGCTTGCAAGCTGCTGTTAAAATCAGTCCCTAAAAAGCTGGATGTCCATCACTAAAAAGATTACAAGGATGTACATTATTTTAAACAGCCTAGAAAACTGAAATCTTAGGTAGGGTGGGAAGGTCAGGAATGGTGGATGCAGCTAAAGCAAGCGCCTGCCATTTGATCACATGACTAGTATATAATTTTATAGATTTTAAGTTTGAATGCGTGTCTGCATTTGCGATAAGATGGAGACAACAGAATTTTATATATTAATGAGGTTAAATAAATATTTATTTAACAGAGTTAACAACAAGGAGCACGAGCGTGGTCAGCGGCCGGTCGTTTGGCTCAAGCGTGGTCAGCCTTGCCTGCATCACCTCCATGTGCTCAGTACAGTGTTTTCGTGGCAGCCATTCTCTTCGTTTAGCCTTTGGATCATTCTTTTACCCCCATCCCCCCTCCCTTAATTCTTCCACTGTTAATCAGTGTGACGGGTGCCTGGTTCCATTGGCGTGGGGGCTTATGGCTGGAGGGCGCGGTTTTGCCAGCCATGGGGGCTTAACTCTGTCTAGGGACTATGGCCGTGCCATAGTTGGAAGCCCCTGGACATCCCGGGCACCCACCTCCACTCAGCGACGCAGTTGTTAACTGATCACTGTGTCCATATAATGATGTAGATTAGGTTAAAGTTAATTAATTCTTAAACACATGACCCCACAAGCTTTAAAAGCTTTAACAATGATTGTGTTTAACCCTTTCACTGCCAAATGTGGCCAAAGGCAAATTTCGATCAAATTTCCAAACATCATTTTCTAAAATTTTGACAAACAAAAATCATCATGTGAAAGTACAGGCAGAGAGCTTTCATCTGAATGGTCACATCATAGGATTTCGTCCTCAAACTCAAAAATTAGAGTTACCTCACAAAACTCTAGCAAAGACTCTGGCAGTGAAAGGGTTAAGGTGGCCCGTTCTACGATTTTTTGCATCCTTAATAAATGATGGAACTTTAAGAAAATGTTGTTTATTTTCTATTAGGTATCAAAACTTTTGAGATATCGGCATATATTTAAAACCTCATTTTTACGAAAAATGAAAATAACTTCGGGATCCCAGGACAGATTTTTGCCTAACTTCAGCAAATATGCGTCAGAGCTCTCTAGTTTTATGTCTGCAAGTTTGAAGGCAATCATGACCGTAGAAATCGCTCCACAAAATGCTGGTCAAATTTAATGCTAAAATGATAGGCTAACACATTTGTGAACCTAAACGCACAAATAGCGGAAGAGAGCTGACAAACGTTGTTCTTACCCAAAGCGTTGTTGGAAGTAAATGAGTAATCGGACTACTGCGGTGAACACAGTTAGCGCTTTAATAGAACCAACTTTCTGCTACATGCGTGTTCAAATTAAATATATTCTATTTATCCAACTTACTCTGCATTTGTCCGTTCACTTTCGACAAAAATATTAAGAAAACACAACACAGCATCTGCAAAAACCGCTTGGCAGTTTTTAGCTTCAAAGGCTGTCGTTCTGAGGCGAAATAAGCCCGCTAGTTTGAGAACACCTCGCCATCCACTTTTCAACTGCAATGAAAAGTACCCTCTCGCACAATAATATATTCAAGATCTCTGACTTTCCTATCACATGCTCACGCCGAGCAGTATACCACTTGGGACGCCTCTATACCTTGACTTTTAAATAATTTGTCCATGAAGAAAAAGTAAAAAAAAAAGAAAATACAAAGCAAAATCACTTAACTGAAAATGAAATAGTAGACAAAACACGGTTTGCAAACTAGATGTCTAATTATGTTTTATACACATTGTTATGGGACTAATAGGAGCAAAAAAAGGTTTTGTTAACGACTGATATAATCGTCGGAAAAGGCTTGCAAGGCCCCTAACAAAACAAGGGCAAATTATGCCATAAATTTGATAGTAAATAGATTTCCATAATTATATAAATAATAACTATTATCCCCAAGTGGCATACTGCAAGTGAACATGTGATAGGAAAGTCAGAGATCTTGAATATATTATCGTGCGAGAAGGTACTTTTCATCGCAGTTGAAAATTGGATGGTGAGGGGTTCTCAAACTAGCGGGCTTATTTCGCCTCAGAACAACAACCTTTGAAGCTCAAAACTGCCAAGCGGTTTCTGCAGATGCTGTGTTTTGTTTTCTTAATATTTTTGTCGAAAATGAACGGACAAATGCAGAGTAAGTTGGATAAATAGAATATATTTAATTCCAATGCGCATGTAGCAGAAAGGTGGTTGTATTAAACCGCTAACTTTGTTCGCTGCAGTTGTCCAATTACTCATTTTCTTCCAACAACGCTTTGGGTAAGAACAACGTTTGTCTGCTCTCTTCCGCTATTTGTGCGTTTAGGTTCACAAATGTGTTAGCCTATCATTTTAGCATTAAATTTGACCAGCATTTTGTGGAGCGATTTCTACGGTCATGATTGCCTTCAAACTTGCAGACATAAATCTAGAGAGCTCTGACGCATATTTGCTGAAGTTAGGAAAACATCTGTCGTGGGATCCTGAAGTTATTTTCATTTTTCTTAAAAATATGCCGATATCTCAAAAGTTTTTATACCTATATGAAAATAAATAACATTTTCTTAAAGTTCCATCATTATTTACTAAGGATGCAAAAAATCGTAGAAATTGGTTGAATCTTTCATTCTGAAAAACGCAAATCAAAAACATAACCAACATGCATATAAATAGGAACGGCACACCTTAAATAAAGATTGTGTATATGTATACCAAGGTCCCCAGCAGTGTGTGAGAAAAGCATTTTCCACTTATTTGTCTCAATAATTTAGCATGAAAGCATTTTGTAAAGGTGTATGAGGGGACCCTCATTATTGTTGTCAGTAAGCATTTTGTCAGTCACATTTTACTAAAAACAACAAAGAGAAGTGCAACCTCTGCCAATCCAAAAGATTCTCCATAGGCTAGACTATGAAAAAAGGTGTCTAGCCTCCTCAACAATTTTTATGAAACAATAAATGAAAGTTGATGAATTTACTCCTAAGTTTCTTTTATTAAGGAAGCCACGAGTGAGGTTTGCCTTGGCTGTTATCTCATCAACATGTTGATTCCACTTGAGATCTTTTCAGAACCATGTACCTAGGTATTTCGTGTGATCAAACTCCTTTAGTGGAGTGCCATGCAGGCAATAAGTATGTTGGATTGGGGTTTTAGACTGTGAGATCCACAACACCTCACACTTAGTGTCATTAAACTCCATCCTCCAAGTTGCCTCCCATTTCTGTAGCGCATCAAGGTCATCCTGAGCTGTTCGCAGTGATCTTCACTTGTGATAGTCAGATACGATGTTACAATATTATGTGATCAGCAAAAAAAATAATGCAGTCTCAGACAACCTAATTTCACCTCCGGCGGTCCGGCCTCGTTTGGTCAGTCTGCGCGTTGGATGACACCTCCCCGTTAAAAAAACCTGGCAACGCGCCTGTTGTTCACTTGGAAATTTTAAATCAGAATGAGGACCTGATTTGTCAACGTAAAGACACTGAGAGACGGGGAAAGGCAATGATATAAGAGCTTAACATAAGAGTGAAAAAAACTTGGGTTTCAAGACAAAAAAAAATTAAGCTTATATCACGCGCACTTGTGACAGAATGGCGCGTGTATAAAAGCTTACAATATTATGTAGCTCAGCAGTGCACTCTAAGATTCGGAGCAATCTCGAATTTAGAGTGGTGGCTGGTGGTGGGCACAAAACTACATCGATTTCGATTGTTACCTTGGTTTTCTTCTTCCATATTGGAGGTTCCGATTTGACAGGAGAAATTACCTAAGAAACTCGATAAAGTACGACAGACAAGCCGAGTAAAACAACCAAGTGTCAGCGGTTTGTGTTGTGGGCTCGCGTTACCCACGCGGGTAGATACTTCATGTATGGGGACATATATTGTACCGACTTTACCTATTTCACTTTGTTTCAGGCCCGGGGGGGGTACTTTAGGAATTTCTGGGTGGGGATGTGCCGCTGGGACCCTGGGACCCTTAACCTATACCAGAGCTAGTTCAGCTGAATTTTGCTACCCTATACTAGAGTAAACTCCCCAAATCCCCTATCCTAGAGTAGCTGTTTCCCTTGTCTAGATAAAATCTTCAACCAACTGATCGGTTTCCTGAAAAATGATACCCTGTTCTAGACCCAAACGCTCTGATTTATATACCCTATCCTAGAGTAAACTGCCTGAAAACCATACCCTTCACAGCGGCACATACCTATATAGCCCATATATGGCAGTACCCCCCCCCCCCCGGGGTTTCAGGCGTTCGGATAGGGGAGAAAGAGAGCGAGAAAAAAAATATATGCAGTAAAAGAGCCCGTCCCCCACGTTTTTTTCTGCTCACATCTCTTTGCGCTGTCCCCTCGATCTGAACACCTGGAACAGGCTATTTCTCCCTCGAGGAAGGAAGAGAGGGAACCGTGGGAACGAGATTGAACAATACCTCACTTAACTGTGATGCATGAAAATATTGAAGACCAACGAACGTAAGACCTTTTAAGTTTGTATTTTTTGTTTTCCCAATACAGACCACGTGAAGTTCTCCAGTAAATTTCATCACTGTGCAAACCTATGCACGTGCCTAGGGGACGAAATTTGAAAGAAACAGTTCGCTGTGGTACCATCACGTGGTCTGAAATGGGAAAACAAGACATACAAGTTAAAAGTTCCACAAAGAGAGATTCGGGAGATCCTTAGGTCTAAAGGGGATCTGGCTGGAGGGGCTGGATTTCTGGGATGGGCACCAAAGCTGTCGTCCTGAACGATGGATAAGGGGTCCGCTGTAAGTGTAGGATTACACTTCAGCTTGTAAAATATATGGAAAAGAACCTCGATATTATAACGAAACCTCGTTATAACTAACAGATTTTGCCAGTTCCTTGGCACTTCGTTATATCGAGGTTCCACTGTATCCACAGAACCCGATTATCTGCCCCACATACATGGACAGAAATTCAACACGAAAACACGATCCTGATTCAATTCAAATTTTTTTATTTTTATTTTCTTAGGAATTTTTTTTGCCATTGGCGTAATAGTGTGATTTAGGATTTTACATGACCCGTGAAACAGATACTAACAACTAGAGCAAAATAGCTTCAAGTAAAAAAGAAGACAATGAGATTATTGTCTAATAGCGCGTAGTAATCTGCTACCTTTTTCATGGGTTAAGTAAAATCACGCTAAGCTAAGATAATAAACGAACAGAAACTCAAGTTGGTAGAAAAATACCGTTTTCCACTAGTTAAGGTATCGATCAGTCGCCAATAATAAGAATGACGTAAAAAAAATATAGCAACTTTTGTCTTCCAAAAACAACAGCAACAGCAACAACAACAACTTACAAGAACATTAAAAAGATAACAGCAATTCCAACTCACCATTTGCAATTGGAAAATCAAATAAATTATCAATTAGCCTTGGCAATGAGCATGGCAACATAGCTTGCGGGCAAGCCCAAAATTCACCACACCCGACCCCACCCCCGAGAGCAAGCTTCCTGAGAGCAAAGGTTCAGGGCCCTGTCCTACTTGTCCCCGGAAACGAGTTTGAAAGGCTACAACGCAAGACTCGACTATCACAAACGATTTAAATAGTAGTGCATGAATGGGCAGCTACTTGGTAAACTAGCGGGGAACAAAAGCCACTAACTTGGACTACACAGGACTGCAAAAGCGTCTTGTTAACAAACAGTGACAAAGTTTGGCAAAAGCCATGAGCCTATCATGACAATCAGAACTCATTGTTTCAAAAGTAAGTTAACAGATCAAGACCTCTAACTCCCAGACGTTGGTTCTGTGGTACAGTGTAATATACTGAAATCCTGCGGGGTTACCCATCAGCGTCAGCTTGGATAAGGCTGCTTGAATCTGTATCAGGAAACTTACTCCCTAGACTGACTGTAGAGGGGGTGTCGACATATCGGGCAGGTACGACTGAAAGAGACAATAAATAAAAATTATTTACAAACCTTTCAAGAACTAGAGTATTACTAAAACGAACGATTGAACTCTTCTCTTCCTTCCCATCTACATGTCAACTTTCTCGGAGGCAGCAACTGTAGTAACTGCCGGCACTAGATGACTGTCTTATAGGGGAGTACCAGACTTAAGTTGTCAATTTTCTAATATGATTCAATGGTTCGAAAGAAATGGGTTGTTTAATATAACCGCACTGTAACGGTCCGTATAGGTCATGTTACGATCCGCACGGACGTACGAACCGTAACACACCGTGCCCTGATGTTATAATGAGATGCACGTACGATCCTTCAACTGCATGCTCTTAACGGTCTGTAACACCAACGGTGCAGAAAGACAGAGCGAAGGCTTCTTTTAAGGGCCTCCTCACATCAGCCCAGTTACCGAGATTAATTTCCTTAGGTTCATATGAGAAATTTCAGCCCGGTTTCCGAGATGGGAAAAGGCCAAAGATCCTAGGGACGAAATCGTGGCCAAACACAAAAAATTTAACTTTCAGGCCTATCATAGCTTCGGTAACTCTTAAAGCTGTATCACTGCAGTTAAATGGGATGCTTACGATGTGAAAAATACAGCAAGCAATGCAAAACGATGCCATCCGGACCGCCAGAATTCATCCCGCCGTTCATCCCGGTAACCGGGACGAAGTGTTCATATGGCAAAATTCCCAGCACGCTTACTGAGATCTCGGGAACCGAGCCAGCCCGCCCTCTCATATGAGCACATCGAAAATGTTGCAAAGGATTTCGAGGGAAGGCGAGATCTGGGAAACCGGGCAAGCCCGGTCAACCGGGATCATATGAAGTATAGCCTGCGAGCAAGCTCTCCATTTGGGTGAGCAAAACCAGTCACGAGAGGGCGATACGCGCGAGAAATGAAGGGAATGCCCTTGATCTTGACGAAAAACAGACGTGAAAATTCAGTTTCCCTTCCAGGTCATAGCGTCTGTCTTTAATCTATCTGTACATCATCCTGCACTCTCGAAAGTTAAAGCTTGTCGTCTTGGCCTAAGTTGCTTTCAGCTTCTTTGACATCTTCTTGAGAACTTAATTGGAAACTATCATCAAAGCGTGAACAGCATTTACCCACCGCGATGTTAGAAATTGAGAAGCATTCCAATTCGCCGTTTTACCACTCCGCTGTATACGGTAATTGGTACGTATAAAAAAATTATTTTATATGTCACTTCTTTACCCTGGTGGAACAAGTCATGCAGGACAGGTTTCCCTGAATCCAAATTCCACACTTGATTTTCAAACATTCGAGGGTAAAACTCGAGGACAAGTTCACGAACAACGGTGAGCGATGGTTCTTCGTCCGACTCAGTTAATTCATTTCACTCGCGACAACAGGTTGAGGTTGGAAGGGAATAGTTGCCTAGCTTTTTCCCCTATTTTTGATACAATTTTGAATCGACTCCAAGAAACGCAAGCAGGTTTTAAGTTGCTCTTCCTAGAGGCACCGTGATTTTAGGTATCGTGCTTGATAAATGTGGGAAGGTGCAAGTCAGTTTGCAATTGTGCTCCGCAATTGTCGCGTCTCCTCTTGCTTGCCTCTCCCGCGTCTACTTTTCACGATATCCCCCAAATGGAGAGCTTGCTCACAGGCCTATATGAAGGAGCCCTAAATCCTTTGTAAAATTTTCGATGAGATCATGTGAGAGGGCGGGCTGGCTCGGCTCCCGAGATCTCGGTTTTTCCAACCGTGATCTAAGGAAATTTTCCATACAAAACCCTTGGGAATTTTGAAAATTACTGTCGTAAATATTTCCTAAAACATTATGGGGCTCAATGAAATCTCCTTTTCTTCATAACAGGAAATTTGAGCCCTTAAATGCGTAAGGGAAAGATTTAACGACAGTTTAAAAATGTCGACATTGACAAGGATTTGTATGGAAAACCACTCAAGGGTGACTGGGTGGCGAGAGTTCGTTTTCTCATACATATCCTTCTAATTTTAAGTGGCCGTTGCAATCGCTCCTATTGAGATTAACGGCTGAAAATTCACAGGTTACTTAATGTTAATATGCTATGTCAGTTCCTGCTACCAAAATTTTCTAAAAGCGAACGGTTTTCATGATTGACTAACTATTGCAAAAAAAAAAACCTATTGTAAGCATTATCTTACTTTTATCTTACTATCTTCTTTTTATAAGAATAAGCCTTTGGTCATGGGCAAAGTAAGGTGATAACTTACACGCCGTTTTGTATCATAGCAATTGCGCATTCTCTATGAACCTTGTGTGAACATGGTAATATCTGGCAACCACTGAATGCATCCTGCAATTAATGGAAAAGACAATTGTATCAGCATTGCAATTTACTGCAACCGCAGCCTTACAGAACATATACCGAAGTACTCTAGCGTTAGAGATATGAACCAGCCTCCTACCCCTCAAAAGTAACTCACTCAAAAGAAAAAAAGTCACTGAAACCGCATCTACGACCATCCTGTTTCGACGTCTACACTCTTTCGGCTTAAACTTGTACTTAAAAAAAAACACTTGTTAAATGAGGAGCTTATGATTGCAATTTGAAACAAGCGCAGCAGATTAAAACTCACCTCCAAGCAAATACAGCATTCATCATGACCTGAATCTGGTCGACACTTGTGACTTCCCTCGAGTACTTTGTTTAAACACACGTTACAAACCTCGCAGTGGAATGACTTGTCCTGGTGAAGTCTGGAAGACAAAAAGTTAAGTGTTGATACAATAGGACAATTGCACGATGACGATATTTGACTACAAATACCAGAATTTATTTCGGCTTTGCTTTGTTATTTAAATTTGTCAATCCCGCTGAGGATTAAAGAACAACAGCCTTAATTTGCACAAGGAAACAACAAACTCAAGGATTCTGGTAGTTGTAGTAACATGACGTCATCGTGCAATTGTCCTATTGCAAAACACTAAGTTTATTATTGATATTAACGTGCCAACAAGAAGCGCATTGGTTCTTGAAACAAAAGGTGGATTTTGTTTTTTTACTGTATATAGTTTTTTACACCCCAACCTCGATGCCAGGATCCTTGGCATTGAACAAGATGCAGACTGAATAAATTGAATGATTTTGCTCTATTTCGCTATTTCCTAGTATTTTCGAGCAATTTTTATGCAGGGCGTCTATAGGACAGGGGCGTAAAGAGGGCGTCTAATACGACGTTTATCCCAGTACACATTAGACCATTTACGGTGATCGTTATTTTTCTAGAAGGATGTAGACCTACCGGCATATTCCACATTTTTCACAATGGTACGGATTCTTGTCCATACTGGTAAAATGTTTACAGATGGCACAGAAATAAACAGACATTTTCCCTCCACACTTGCGACACTTGGCACTGTCTTCACCAATCTGTAACAACAATCACAAAGTAGTTTAATCGAGGATTTAGTCCCAAGTGCAAACTGGCAACCAAACCATTTATGATACCTGGTCTCCTAGAGGCTTTTGAAGTGGCAAATAGGATGTTTATAAACATGGGAGTAAGACCTTCAAAAGCAGACCACTCTTCCTCCTCACCCCTCCACCAAACACACAAACATAAAGTTGAATACGATCTTAATCTCATTCACAAGGCAAACTCGGAACGAACGAGCAGGGGACTCGAGCGCACAACCTTGGACTACAAAACTGAGGCGCTGAGCACTCGGCCTTGCCGCCTCTCGGGTTTCCTTCAAGTTCTTTCCGGCCTGGCTAATGCATTTTAAAATTGAAACCCGGCAAAGACCAATCAAGAATAACTGATTTCGCCCTCTTCCTTAAAAATTCCTGTAACAACGGAAGTTGACTGTATAACTATTGTATCAGTTACGGCACCTTATCTTGTGATCAGGCTCTATATTCATTTCACTACTGAGGAAAATAACTTTCCGGCGGAAAGGCGGATCAACAAGACATCCTGGCTGTTTATCATTTATATGGGCAAACCGGTCGGTTCACGGTTAGTGCAAATGGTAAGCAAAATTCAGGAATGGTAAATTATTTCTCGGAATAGACCTTCAAACTGATTTCAAAGATGACTTTGAAGAAAAAAAAAAACACAAATTTTCGTTTGGAACATCCGGTCCAAAAAATCAGGAATATTTTTTTCGGATGTTCCGTTGCTCCCGGGATATTTCCGCTGAAACGCCCCAAAAGTCCAACCGCATTTTGTGGAACATTTTTGTAAATGGTCAATACCCCTTTTACAAATCTTCATGAAACGTCCGCCACTCTTAGTTTTGATTTATTTACATTTGCCGAACAGGTAATCAACTTTACTTCCACCGCACGCATTTTTCAGTTAGGAAAATGTAGAAATTCACGAATTTAAAAGTATCATCCTAAGCAAAACAAAAATACAATGTCTTGCGAGAAAGAGGGTGGTTTTTATTACAACTTGTTCCAAACGTTTTCATTGTTCGAGTACTTAATTTATTAGTAACTTTAAATTTGCGATTTTAGGTAGAAATTACGACTGTCTCGAGCAAAATATCTATTATAAAGCCAGCTTAATATTATCTGTATCATCAGAGAGATCAAACGACACACGTAAAACCCTAAAAATGAAGCAATATTATAACGCAAAAAAATTCTCCATCTCCTCCTCATATTTTTTCCGTTAAAACTGAAAATTCCACTGCGGAAAATCTTGCTTTTGTTTGTTTGTTTGTTTTTTTTCCTAGAGATCCAACGTTTATAACCAGCAGGATTTTCGTCCACGGTTTTTGCAGTTAATTTAATTGATTTTGTTTAGTTTTTCTAAGGGAAGCCATTTTCGTGTCACGTCATGTTGCCAGTGATTAGTGATCATACACCTGAATCGCGGGTCATATAATGGGAACACTGGTCGGCTCTGGGACCAGGCTCTTTATTGGGGGAAAAGGACAAAGAGCGGGGTCCACCACGAAGAAAGGAGCGAACTGAGTGGGAGATTGAGGGAAGAAGTGGGCGTCGGCCTTTAGTTCGGCTTCCATTTTTTGCACCCGGTATTCGCCATTTTTACCCACCAATGAGCCTGGTCTCAGCCGATACTTAAATGAACAGCGGTGTTGTGAGAGATGTCTGAACGATCTAGTGGGTAATGTGACTCGGCCCTTCACGTATCGGCGTTTTGCTATCTGTTAAGACGAGTTCGGTCCCTCCGAAAAACCATTTTTCCAATGTTTGTTTGTTGTTTTTGTTTTTTTTGGGTTGCTGTTTTTATTTCATTTACTTGTTTGTTGCCTGCGCCACAAAAAGCCATGGTTAGAAAAAAAAATCGAGAAACATCTTGATTTCGTGAAAGGGTTGACAAATTGATTTCTTTCAACTTTTGTTCATAGATAGCTGTTTGGTAGATAAAAAACGTAATGTAAATTGTTCCCGCCAAAAGCGTGTTATTTTCTAGAATTAAAATACCTGGAAATTGGCCTGAGCTGTTGAATGAAATCTCTGCAAGATGGCTCTGAAGTTTAGGAAATTTCAGGGTGTCAAAACGTCCAATTTCGAAAAGCATCAACGAAGATATCTGAACCCTAAATGTCCGTTATAGTTTATACTTCTTGTAGGTTTTCCCATTGCAAAGTTGCTTTTCTAATCAGAGTGAGATAAAACAAAAGCCCGACTGGAATAATTTTAGAGACTCTGAAATGCTGAACCCTTTAAATGGCAAATTTCTGGGAAGGAAAATGACACTAAAATAACTACGAACACAGAAATTTATTTAACGGCATTGATCTTGAAAGTACCATGTCTAAATGGACCAACGCTGTTTGGGATATATTTTTCTTGAAGCTAACTCGCATTCGGTACCAAAAAAAATGTCTCAAGTTTTCAAACACACATTAACTCTATGCTAAACGACAGATACGGGGCCACTTATTTCCACATCATTAATTACGTATACTCCAAACAGCAACATACATCAAAGCCAGTGTAACATATCGAACCAATATGACACAAGCTTTATTTTGAAAACAAGAAAGCAGAACAAATAGAGAGAAAACTCCGACAGAACGACTAAAACCTAAGTCGATACAAAACGGCATTATTTCTAAACGTTACTTTGTAAAATGACAATTTTTGCGTCGAGTTACCTAACCAGCTTTTAAAACCATCTCCTTTCATCGACAACATCCCATACTTTAAAGTACAGCTATTTGAATGTTCGGCCTCGTAGTTCGTTGCAATACTCGTCGAAAAACAAGACCATTCCAGAGAAAAATCTACAAAACTATAACAGAAGCGGAGAGATCTTCGTCTTCCGTCGCCATTTTGTCAAGTTCGTTTACCTCAGAGGTCCATAAAATATCGAACATTTGAGCCAGATTACAGAATACCCGTCCACTAATAATTAATCTCAGAAAGCCGCCACCGCAGTCTCGAAGTGGTCTATCATTTACATATTTTTATACTCATCCCGCTTCCTCATTTAAGCAATGAAGCAAAACAAGGGCTAGGAAAAGTGAAAAAAATGTGTTTTTTCCGGTCAAAATGTCAGTCACGTTGTTACGGTAGTAATGCAATGCAATTCTTGATTTTGATGGGAGCAGTGCTCTGATGAAAAAACATCGATCGCCGCTCGCGTTAGAGTTCTGGTACTCCCTTTTCTTTCGAGAAAAAGGACTTTGATAATGGTAATTCACAATAACAGTGACGAAAAAATAATATACTTCGCTCTGCAACATTTCGAAACGAGGAAATTTAGACGGCTTTTCACATCAGTTGTTACGCGCTTTTGATCATATTTAGATGGAAAAGGCGCGTTATAAATTTTTAATCATTATTACTTCTACGCTTTCGCTGAGCCAAAGGTTGTAAAGTATGATTTAGATTAATGTGAAGTCTAAATTAAACAAGAATTGGGTAAATTTGAACTCGTATCACAAGACAAACAATGCAGCGGGTAAGATCTATTAAAATAAAGTTTTTGTTTTCTTGAAAACCTGTTCTTTGTTTTGAAATATGTCCGTCCGAGGTGTCTCGAAAAAGCCCGAAATTATTTTCTGGTGAAAGAAAAAGAGTTTTTCTGTTCATGGAAAGCGTCCAAATCTATCCGTTGGGCTTTTTTTGGCGAACGCCAGAGGAATTAATCTCAGGCCATTTTGAGACCTCCATCACGGAAACCGATCATATTACATGTATCATTATACTTGAAATTTTTCCTGAAAATAAAAGGCTTTTGACGAGAACAATTTCATCAGCTTCCTTATCTGCCAATACTACCTGTAGACAAGAAATGAAGAGAAAAAACAAACAAACAAAAACAAAAAACCGATTTTTCATCTCCTGCTTGGTAATTTCAATGTTCGGTATTTCCTAACCTTGTATAATATCTGACCCCAATGATTTTGTGGCCTCTGTCTCCTGCATCCCTGACGCAGAAAAATCCCCAAAGATGCAAAATAATTCATAGTACTTGTACAACGCAAAGATCGATCGATCGATTTGAAGATTTTTTGATAGAATATCCCGTTCGTGTATTTCTGTGGCTGCTCTTTAAAGATGCATAATTAGTTTAGTCTTTTTGTGCTTTAAATATATAGAAGGACTATATTTTAATTTCAGTCTCTTGATTAACAGTCTGGTTATTTAAAGGCCCAAGCATTTTCAACTTAGGATTTTTGAACTGGGACTCGTTGGTTCTGGACTGGGACTCATATTTTTTCACAAGATGAGTCCCAGGACTCACCATAACTATTTGTAACAAAATCACTGTGACCCTAACCTTTGAGTCGAACTATCTTTACAAGTTTTCTCAATGAAGAGAAACAATTAAAAGGAAGACAAAAAAACACGTTTTGGAGAATGTCATTCAATTGAATCTTATATCACAGACCACAATTCTGACCATTCTGATTCAAAATGGAACTTTGGTCCCCAGAAAGACATTTCCTTAACAGCGGCTCACTGGTAATCGAGCCTTCATTATTTAATAATTTATTTAAGTGTAAAATGAAAATAAAAATTACCTCTTGTTCATGCTGACAGTAAGAGCACTTCAGATGAGTGGCATAACAAGCCTCAGCCTCTTCATTGTCACAAGCTTTTGAGATGTTGTGACAAAGTTGGCATGGATAGAATTGTGTGCAACAAGGGAATCGCACTCTGCAATGCCGCTGAAAATGTTCACATAACCACTGTGATCGTGCAGTGATGGCTTCTTGTTGTTGTGGCCAGTTTTCAGCTTCCCGCAACTCTCTCTCCTCTCTCGCGCGCCTTTCTCGAGCTCTTTGTTCTCTTATTAACTGTTCTTTCCTTTCTATCTCCCTTCCAAACTGTTCTAGTTCCTCAAAAGCACTTTGAGGAGGATAGTTGTTTGCAGTAGTTGAAGTATTTCTTGATATATAGTTACTATGCAATGAGAACAAGTCCCCGAAAAATTCCGCATTAGAAGGGCCACCCAAATGTCTATTAGATCCACTCACAAGTGAATTTCCAGTTCCAGTAAACGGCTCTGCCCTGGATGCAATCTGGCATTGTTGAGAAAGAAATAGGTGATGGTTAACTTGATTATTTTGTGATTAAATATTAATTAGAAATTGAAATTTGTAGCGCAAAGAAGTTAGATTTTGTGACATTAGATTTCACAATTAAGTCCGAGTGTATTTACGAAATGCATGCATTTTCTTAGGCTAAATATAAAGGTGAAACAACGTGCGATTTTGTAATAGTCACTTAATTTAGATACATTACAATGGGAACTTTTACTGTACATGTGATTAATGTAAAAATACTGCCTTACGCAAGGATGGTAGAAAAAACCACTGTATACTTTGAATGTGTTAGTTGTTAGTTGATAGTTGATCGTTGTGTTACGACCGTTGAATATGTGAGAATTGTACATCGCATTAGATTGTTGGATTCCATTAAATCGTGTTATTACATCGAAAGATACAGTCCTCTTGATTTGTTTGAACCAGCGAGCGGAGTTATAAGAATTCCGCAACATCAATCCCTAAAGTACGCCTGGGTTCTGCTAGATTGAGATAATGTCTCCGTCAATAAAGGAAGTCCCCTGCGATGGAATCAGGGGCACCCAACGACAATTTTCGGAAAATATCTGTTCGGAAGACGATTTGAGATCTAGAATTTTCGGCGCATTTGTTGTAAAATTTCTTGCTTGCCTGCCTCTCCTAGGATATTTGAACATCTAAAAACTGGTATAATTGCCCATTTTTAACGAATTTTTTCCCTTAAAAGGTCACCTAGAATCTTCGGGAGCCTTTTTTCTGGCTGAAATTTTCGAAAAGATAAGTTTTGATCCCTATAATTTTCGGATCACTAGACTTTCAGCTAGGAAATCCGAACACATGAAAAATTTTTAGGGGATAAAAATATGCCTATATCTACCGTATAAATACTAAAATACGTTTAACAATGCTATGCTTGAGTGGTTTTGAACTATATTCTCGTTGGGTGCTCCTGATGGAATGTCATTGAAGAGAGAAGCACCACCAGTTTGATAGACAATGTCAGACAATGTCAGGGATTTGTCTTGTGTGTGTCTCGCTAAGAAATCACTAGCTAAGCCATCGGTTATATATAGAACAGGCTCTGTTGGTACTTGTTCAATCACTGTAGGTTGAGGGATTGTATTTGACTGGAAAAGAGGATTAGGAGCCTTTAACGCAGCCAAATAAGCCTTTTTTTTATATATTTAGTACATTTCAAAGAAAGTAGATAGTTAATGAAAAATAAGTGACAACAGAGGCGTTTATGACAAAAAAATCAATTGGTATGTCTTACTTGATTCGAGTGGTCAATCAAGAAGGTTTGTCAAATTCATTTTCCATGCATGGTTTTTACGGGCGCTTTGAGTGAAGAGCAGCGGGCATATATTGCGCTTTTCGCGGACGAAAACGACGTTTCCGTCAAGCAGATTAGCCAGAAAATGGGAATTTCACCCACTACGATTCGACCAACAAATAACACATGAAACTTTTGCTGAATTTTCAGAGCGCGTGACCCGACAACTTTGAACAATTTTCCCATCGCCGAAATTTTCAATGGGCAAGCCCTTGGAATGAATAAAAGCATCAAATGGAGAAAGGATTAAATATTAACAAAAGATGTATTTTTACTTTTCACATTTGAACGTTCACTTTTGAAATTGTAGTGATATACAGTCCAAAATGACAAAATCTACAAAAAGTCACGCACGATAACGTGACAAGATGTACTATCGCGTGACCTGTACGAGTGCACGTTTTGTCCTAGGGTTACATATGACTGGAAAAATTACGAGCTAAATTGATTATTTCAGTGCAAACCAAGAGATACTGAATAACAGTTGCCATAGTTGACTTTTAACCTTCATCTCTCTACAATATCTGCAAGACGGAACGATTAACAGGACATTTTTGATGGGCTGCGAAGATTAGAAACGGTTAACAACGATTAACAAGGAAGTTAGATAAGAATCAGAAAGTCGTTCTCTATTAAAAAGGAAATGGTGTTAACTGTTTCAGTGCTTTGTTAATCGTAATATTATTCTATCCATGGAATTATCATAAAAAGTTAACCGACTTTTAACAAACAAAGTTTCTGTAACACCCATAGTTTAACCAATTATAAGCTGTGAGAAGCAATTTCCACGTGACGGGAAACGGTTCCATATCGCATTGACTATTTTGTCCCTAAATAAACACTACGAACTCCTTTTCTTCGAAGAGAACTGTCATACAAGTCTTGTTCTGACTCTTCTGAAAAAGATAAATTACTTTTCACATTTTCCGAGCCTTCCATTCCGAAACTACACGAAAATATATAACAATTAGCACGCGTCAGTTCTACAGCTATTGCGAAATCTGACTTTTTAAAAGAGGGTGCTACAAAAAACGTATATGAGGTCGTGCTTTTCTATGAGACGATAGCGTGGCGTGAAACTTTGTGCTCAAAAACAGCTTCTGTAAACTGTTTTTTATTGGTACGTTTTTGTTTTGTCCTTGCAAATGTTCTTGCGAGAAAACGCGAATCACCTTGTACACAATCTTGGACTAAACTGTTGCGAAAATTGTATACACTGTACTTGGGGAGCATTTTTCTAAACATCGTAGCTGTACCGGTTCTTCCCTCTCCCCCTTCCCCTGAAAGCAATGTTGTTGTGTATTTAAAAGAAAGCCTGATCCCTGGGCGTTTGTAGGAAGAAACATTGAATTGGGGGAAGGGGTTTTCGGCTTTCCGCAAAGGCGTCGTTTCGCAAATAGTTTTGTTGCATAGGAAAGTGGACATGATGGGGAAAACTTTGTCAAGTAGTTTTGTCTGGGATTGTAGCATTTACTAACCCAGTCGTCATTTCACCTAGCCCCACAAACTTTTTGATGAGAAGGATTGATTTCACAGTTCTTCTATTATTCAAATTCCTCAAAAAACATTACTTGCCCGTAAGGCAAGTTAAAAACAGAATTCACTAGCCCAATAGCAAAATCCACTAGGCCCGGGCTATTGAACACTACTTTCTTTGCACGCTGATCTTGAGATTAACTGTCCTTTCATATGACCTCTTAGTTTCAAGACTATTGATATAATTATTGTAAGGTAGTAACATAAGGGCTACAATTCGCTTATATTTTGTCAGAAATTTTGTCTTTACATCTTACAAGTGAGAGCCTCTTATTATTCAGGGATGTTGTCTCAAAGTTTCATTTTCACGTGAACCGCAGTAACTAACAACACGTTTGACATATGTAAAAATGCTAGCTATCAATTGCGCACGAAAATACGAAACTTGGAGACAATGCGCCTGAATAATGAGAGGCTCTCACTTGTATAGCCCTTATTTTACTGCCTCACAATATATCAAAAATCTTGAAACTAAGAGGTCATATAAAGGGACGGTTAATCTCAAGATTCTTAAATGTTTTAAAAATTTATCGAGCAGTTTAAAATTTTTTCGCTAATTTGTTAAAGTAGACCAAAATCTTTAAATTACCGCTAACAAGAGTGCCCCGATACATACTATCAAATCCTTCTTTCTAAAAATTATAAGTACAGGGGGTGCATTATGCATGGGAAAATAATGGTAGTTGATTCAAGGTCATGGCAAAAGCACAAAATTCTCAGTATTACTTGAGGATAAATGTTCAAACACTTACATGTAAAGACTGATCCTCTTCCTGGTTAGGGTTTTCCAGTTGTTCCTTGATTGCATAAAAAGAAAAAAAAAGACGTTTTCAGTCCTTTATGATAAGTTGTTGCAACCTACTGTAATGACAGAGTTTGCAGTCCAAGACACAGATTTCAGAATGTTTTGCTTGCTTCTCTTATTCTATTAATTTTTTCACTATGCTGAAAATCAAAATGGAAGAAAAATGGAAATCGCTTATAGTATTAGAACTGTAAATGCCCATGCCAGTGGATTAAGACTCTGTAAGGGGATGGAGTCTCAAAATATAGCTAAATTCAGTTGTTGGGAACTCAGGCCCTTAAACTGGGCAAAACAAAAAAAATCCTAAAACATTACAGGGGGTTTAAAAAACACTGCAAAATACAGATTAGAAAAGATGCCACCTTGAGAAATCTTTAATAATTTTTGTTTTTTACCATTTTCCGGTGTAGGGAGTAACCAAAGTAAATTACAGCAAAGGAATTAGCATTATTGACCAAGCTTAAGGTCAAGGCAAGTTAAAAACAGAATTCACTAGCCCAATAGCAAAATCCACTAGGCCCGGGCTATTGAACACTACTTTCTTTGCACGCTGATCTTGAGATTAACCGTCCTTTTATATGACCTCTTAGTTTCAAGACTACTGATATAATTATTGCAAGGGAGTAACATAAGGGCTACAATTCGCTAATATTTTGTCAGAAATTTTGTCTTTACATCTTACAAGTGAGAGCCTCTTATTATTCAGGGATGTTGTCTCAAAGTTTCATTTTCACGTGGACCGCAGTAACTAACAACGCATTTGACATATGTAAAAATGCTAGCTATCAATTGCGCACGAAAATACGAAACTTGGAGACAATTAATGCGCCTGAATAATGAGAGGCTCTCACTTGTATAGCCCTTATCTTACTGTCTCACAAATTATATATCAAAAATCTTGAAACTAAGAGGTCATATAAAGGGACGGTTAATCGCAAGATTCTTAAATGTTTTAAAAATTTATCGAGCAGTTTAAAATTTTTTCGCTAATTTGTTAAAGTAGACCAAAATCTTTAAATTACCGCTAACAAGAGCGCCCCGATACATACTATCAAATCCTTCTTTCTAAAAATTATATGTACAGGGGGTGCATTATGCATGGGAAAATAATGGTAGTTGATTCAAGGTCATGGCAAAAGCACAAAATTCTCAGTATT
>CALNXK010000040.1:1452500-1507500 GCA_942486035.1 Porites lobata | reverse complement strand
ACTTTAACACAAAGAGGAACAAGGCCAGTATCCATGCATCTCGACTGAACAAGCTTGGACAATATTATAGGATTTATTAAATGGTTAAGTGAATCTTATGAAACAGCTAACATAAAAAAAAGTCCCAAGGAAAGATAGCCCATCTTGCTTGTTTGGGTAACCAAGCAGAGCACAGGATTTACTTTACTTTGTCCACTTGTAGATTAGAGAGATTTAGAGTCGTGTTTACAGCAAACGGCAAACATTGAGAAGTTCCCAAATGAGCAGATGAAAACAGCTCAAAACAATTCTTAGGGATACAACTGGTGTGAACCCACAAATTTCTAATTTACAATGAACAGTAAAATTAATGACCTTAAGTAAAGGAAAAACTTTGGTAAGGTAGTACAAACTGATGCTTGCCAAAAAACATGACTCTAAATCTCATTTTTCATTCAGGCATAAGTACATGTAATCAAAGAGACATCTCATGAGAATTAGCCTGCGAAGCTGGCATTTTTTGGTGCATTTTCTCTATGGTTTTTTTTTTTTGGCTTGTTAAGTAAGAGCTTCAGCCATGCGAAAGCCAAACCGAGGACAAAAAAGAAAACGATGGGGGAGGAAGCAGTGAGAAAAACTGCCTACGATCAACCCCTTAGGATTTTTGAAATTCCCCCTCCAGGCTTGTGAAAGAGGGAGTTTGGCTAACGTGTGATGTAACATGTGTTGAAGTCTGAAGTCAGTTATTGTCTATGACGGTTGTTTTTTCCTGCAACTTCTATACTCATTATTATTTAGGAAATTATTTTGTTTATCGAAATTGGATTGTTGAATTGTTTCACTATCAGATAAAAGTATTGAATTTTTAATGACGTAACAAATGTTGATTACTGACACATCATAGGACAAATGCAAAAGTTACACACAAAGTGACTATTGGCTTCAGTTCAGTTTTCACTATTTAATGTGCGAGATACCGTATTTTTTCGCTTACAAGGTGCAGCATTTTTTCAACGAAAGTCTGCTTGATAGCTCTAAATCTGTTTTAATTTCGGGGTGCGTCTCAACCGAGTGTCTTTGGGCAACAAAACAAAATTGAGTCAAATCCTTGACTCTACAAGCTCTAGCTGCTCATCCTCTTTTTTGTTATCGGTTTTCAATGACACTCTACATCTTCTAAAGCTGGTATCAAATGATGAACGAATCGTTTTGCATTCAAAACAAATCACCTGGCAACTGAATGTTGATACTTGGTAACCAGGCAAATTTTTGAGCACGTGCTTGATCCAAGATGGCGGTTTGTTTACAGTCATTTCCACACTGCGATCTTGCGCTTGTTTCAGACTTTTATTTTCGAAGAAAGTTCCCAAATCTGTTAATAGAACTGTGAGAGCTCTTTTATCACAGTTATTTTGATAAACAAGGGCTTAATTTTACCAGATTTGGCAGTTCATTAACAACATATTCAGGCTCATGTATTACGTGATCTATTTTATCTTGATTAAGGGACTGGTCATAAAGTATAGCGGGGGTGGGCCAGAGCATTTGGAAATGTGGTCGATAAAAAACACTTGACCCACCCCCTCCCCTCAGCGCAAAAATGACTGACCCACCCCTAAAGCAAGATTGGAAATTGCATGACCCACCTCCTAGTTAAAACATGGAGTTTGGTTTCCTCTTAATAATCCAATAAAACCTTGTTCTGTACCAAAATCAAAATCACAGAAATCATACCTTTCACAGAAAAGACAAATGTGAAAAACCAAACATTTCTTGTTTCGATGGACGTTATGAGTCTTGACACAAATATACAGCAAAACAAGGATATATTGAAATTATTGTCTGTCGCAAAGCATATGAAAATTTCTACAAAGACAACCCATTCCTACACATTACTTGCCGGAAATGCTAAGATTCATCCTCAAAGAAAATTTCTTCCACTTCAGTGGAAAGCACTACCTACAAAACCTGATGGAACTGCAATGGGCACAAAGACAGCAGTTTTGATTCCTTTGCCAATATTTTCATGACATTGAAACAATGACTCTAAGCAAAACTGTCTTTAGAACAACAGTTCGGAAATGCTACATACACGATATCTTTTCCCTATGGGACATGAGTAAACCAGACATCGAAGCCTTCATTGAACAAGCAAACTTACATCACCCAACTATTGAATTCACGGCCGAAACATATTGACACTGAGACTGCGTTTTTAGACACAGTTGTATGCAAATTAAGGCACAAGATTCAAGGAAAAATCTATCCTTAAGAAGCAAAGACCCATTGGGTTATTCCAGAAAAAATCCACACCCCCCCAACGGATGGGGTCCTTTTTTAACCCCCCCTCTCACCTGGATTTCCTGAAGCACAAGACCCCCCCTCCCAACTGGATTTCCAAGGTGGAAGACCCCCCCCTCCCGCCTGGATTTCGGGAAAAATAAAAGGCTTAAATTTAATTTATTTTTAATGGAAAATACACGCAAAACACGTCTAAATGTTTTTGTTTTAATTTCTAAAGCTTCAGCTTATATTAAACTACGAATTCTATCGCGTGGAACTGAAAGCGAAAGGAGCAAAAAAACAAAAATGCGAGCGACACCTGAGCAGTGTTCACATAATTTCTTAGCTTATAAAAATCACTCTTGTGGCGGGCTCTGGGGTGCAGTAGAAATGTGTCAGGCGTTTGGCGCTCTTCGTGACAACAACGTTGCGACGAGTTCCTTCAGGCCCGTTCTTTAGTATCTTTTTCGCGTTTTCTGCTATAAAAGGACCTGTAAAGCAACTTAGATTATCATTTATGTCAGGTGAGAAATATATGAACAAAACATTTTGACTATTTTCAGGGTCTGAAAGCGCTTAAGTGTCATCGAACTAAACGTTTGATTTGTATCAACTATCGGTCGAAATGACCCCTGCAGAAGACTTTTTAAAGGTCAACCCCCCCTCCCGCCTGGATTTCCGGAGTCTTCGACCCCCCCTCCCGCGAGAATTTCCAGAATCCCATCCGTCGGGGGGGTGTGGATTTTTTCTGGAACAACCCATTTTAAACAAACGGGAACTTTCTTGCACACACATTTCACCTCGTGTCACCCTCCAAATGTTAAAAAAGGATTTGTCAAAGGAGAAGCCTTGAGAATCTTACGAAAAAAACTCCTCAGACACAACCTTTGAGGAAAATAATTCAAATTAAAAAAAAAAAAAAACGCTTGGTGGACAGAGGCTACCCACAATCTTTGATAGAAAACCTACTATCAGAAATAAAATTGACAAAAGGGCGTCTAAGCTCCTAAAACAAAACAACAAGGAGGAAAAAGAAATATTGCCATTTGTGACACAATACCAGCCCTCAGTGTCTACTATAAAGGAAGCTTGAATGAAAAAATGGAATCTTATACAAAATCAACTATAACTTCAATAAATTTTTAAAGAGCCACAAATCATTTCCTTACAAAAAAGGAAAATCATTAAAGGACATGCTCATTAGAGCAAAAAAAAAAAAAGGTTAACAGAGGGTTTCACGCCCATATAGATGTGCGGCCTGTCATCCCTTGTATTTTCTCGCACAACAGGTTTGTGAGTATTTTAGCAATAATTCCAGCTGGCTGTGTTTTTTATAACAAGTGTAGTCAACTGTCTCATTACTAGTTAGTGCCTATCTATGCAATAAAATAGGGTGATCCACCCCCTAAGGGCAGCTGAAAATTGCACGACCCACCCCTTGCACAGGGCTCAAAACCTCATGACCCACCCCTTCTCTGTTCCGGCCCACCCCCCCCACCCCCCCGTATACTTTTTGACCAGTCCCTAACTACCGATGCATGCATCAATGTCAATATGCTGCAACCAAGGCAACTGCCTTGTTTATGGAACAAAAACAAAGTCCTTGAGTATTCACAGTTTTAGAAAACAATGCTTTTTGTGTTCATAGGCGTGATTTCTTCGCTTCTGATCGAAATAGGTAATTTTTTTTGCTTTTGTTTACATCGGTAAATAGCCGTAATCAGCGTCCTTGGAAAGCATGTTGTTGTAGTTAAGTTGAACATCACCAAAAATCGCAGTTGCGCCTTACAGCCGGGTATTTGGGATTATTTTTTAGTTTGTCGAATTAGAAAAATTGGGTTGAAAAGTTTGGGGGTGTGTCTTATAATTAAATGAGTGCACCTTATAACAGAAAAAAATATGGTAGTTTTCTTCTCCTTTTCCTGAAATATTTCTTGCTCAGAAACAGCCTTACCTTTAAGTATTATTCTTTTTAAATTATTTGAAATTTTGAAACAAAGACCTTCTTGGTGTCTAAAAATTCTTGTGATGAATCGGGTTGAGCAAACACAAATCTCTCATGAGCAAGTAAGGCAACTGTTGATTTGAGTTGTTTTTGCTAACAAATGGCAAGATAATTTTTCACCTTTTTCAGAAAATAGAATACTTATTCTTTGGAAAATTTAGAACTGCAGAACTTCTTTTTGATGTGGCAAATACTGACAATGAATATTTTTTTAAGTAAACACAAATCAGGTAAGCAGCATTACCACTGCTGGTACTCCTTCATCAAATTTGTATCCCTTGGGAATCTGACATCCGTTGACAGGTTGATGCTGTGTTGGCCAATGAGAAATGCTGTTTACTGTGTCCAAAAAGCGGACAATTTTAAAGATTTTAAAGGGTTGATTGTAGGCAGTTTTTCTCACTGTACTTCGCCCCTTGCCCCCTCCCCATATTCTGTTTTGACCTCGGTTCAGCTTTCACACGTTTGTGCATGTAAATGCTTGCTTTGCGAACCACAAGAGAAAAAAACACATCCAAAAATCTTATTCTCGTGTAGCCTGCATAGCTGGCTACACGAGAATAAACTTGATTAACAAAAGAGGTAAACTGAGATGAAAATGAATTTAATCTTTACAAAGAATTGAGGTCTTGTCTCTGAAACATCTCTTCATTACTTTATGATCACAGCAAATGCATAGAAGGCAGTGTGGACAATAAGAAAGCTCACTGTAAGGTTGACAGTACTGTTTTGAGGTCATAAACAAAAAGCTCTATTTATATTATCACTACCCGTAGTCTAGCCACTTGAGCAGGTAGTTCACTGATTTCCTGTTCTTTAAGGAAAGAGTGAAGAGATCTTTCAAACCAATACCAGAATGCATGCTAATATTTTGCACCCGAATCAGAAGGACACGAACTGTTAATGGCTTTATGGTAAGTTTTAGCTCTTTATATAAGAGCACAATAGTGACCAGAAAAGCACTGACTAGCTTTGAAACATGTTTTTTGGCAAAATTTTCAGGGGCAAATATAAGGTTTGTTATGGAAAAATTAAATTCTAGCAACATTGTAATGATAACTAGCTTTTATAAACTTCCAAAACCTTGCAACAAAATTCCCAGGGGCGAATGGGTTATTAGGAAAAATAAAATTCTAGCAACATTATAATGATAATACATGTAGCTTTTACAAACTTCCCAAACCTTGCGTGTTTTTATATTCTCGGGGTTTCTCCCTTTTTCTTGACTTTGTACTCTGTCTAAAAACTCCCGTTCCACGCCAAGTGTTTTGCACAATGTCCTCCATTCTTCAATGGATAATTTCCTCCCCCTTGATGTCTCATATTTAATTATGAGTTGATGTATCCTCCTTTGTGGAAATAACACTTTTAGGAGCTCCTCAGTTCCTCTTAATCTCTCCTCCAAAACTTTACAAAGCTCCTTTTTCAGTTGGAGGGAAGGGCGACCAGTATTGTTTTCTAAAACATTAGCAAAAGAGAAAGCAGAAAACATAACTTTTCAAGTACATGTTCCAAACAAAGAATACAAAATACATTCAGGGCTCAAAATAACAGCCAGTGAATGGACAATTCCTGCAAGTATGACCATTTGTCTGGACAAACTTTCAATTTGCTAGACATTTTCATAGGGACACATAAGGAAGCGACCAGAAAAAAAAGAGGATTGACATACTTGGTTCACGTTTTTGTTTGTTAGGCTAGCTCTAGCTAGCGTGTTCAAGTTATTATAATGTTATTTTCAACATCTTGACCAGTCAAAAAAGAGAAGTAAGTGAACTTAAAATTTTTTGGCTGGTCAAAATTTATTTTGAGCACTGGTGTTAGTTTTTAATATTAAAAGTGACAAGGAATGCTGAGTTTCAGTTGTAATAATATTACTAACCAGAAGTCATTTTAAATATGTTGCTTCAGGATCTTTTCCGTCAAAATTGCCTGTGAATTAATGCAAAGAAAAATAAAAATGCATTTAAATTATTATAATCTTATGCATCTGTCAATTCCAGCTGCGCCCAGCCCCCCACCCCCAGGCTGATCCCTGGGCATTAGCATTTTTTTTGCCTTGGATGGCAAATTCCTGGGGGTGGGGACTCTTGAGCTGTCAAATCCCCTAGGGTGGGGAGGAAAAAAGAGGGCAAATGCCCCGTCCTCCGTCAACACTGCAACATTTTTCATTGATTGCACAGTCGAATAGTGCCATTTTAAGTGTTTTAATGTGCAATTTTTTGTTTTAATTAACGTCTTCCTTTGCAATAGTGCTAGGATTCTAATTAAGACTTCACGCCGTGACATGCACCAGTTTATAATTTCAGTGTTGATGTAAAATTATTAACATTGAAAATAATAGAGTGCTGAAAAGTTATATGTTATGAATAGTTTTATAAATATGGAAGGATGGTTTTCAAATAACATCAACAGAAATTTGATTCAATAACCAAAAAACGTTGATTCACATCGATAGCTCCCAATTTCGCTATATAATTCTGGCTTGATAAGCAATGAAGAAATGCATAAAATCATGAACATGCCTTTACAACCCTCTTCAATTTTTTCCTGTCCTTGACAGATGAGCCAATCTGTTTTCTTTCCCAGTAAAATCCTCTGTGTTGTTATATTCTGATAGGAAACCGTGTGCGCATCAAAAGCTCGGGAATGGCCCCGGGGTTGGTAAATGTCCGGCCCCCAGGCAGCACAAAATTTGCAAATGCCCCACCCCTGGGACTGACAAGGCGGGCAAATGCCTCGCAGTAGCCCGGGGGGGGGAGAGGGGGGGGGCTGGGCACAGCTAGAATTGACTGATGCATTATTTAACATAAAAAAAGAAAAAAGAAACTCTATCAAAGTACCGTAAAATTCCGAAAATAAGCCCCTCCAAATATAAGCCCCCCAAACCGGTAACGCAAGAAACCCTCCGTTAAATCGCCCCTCCAAATATAGGCCCCCTAGGGGCTTTTACTTGGAACATTGCCCTCAAACACAAAGTAAAACAAAGCCATAACGGTAAATTCACTGTTAACTATAAGGCTAGCCCAATCGATTTTGAAACGCAAATTTCCCTCCGTAGATAAGCCCCTCCAAAAATAGGCCCAAGGCTGTTTCTTCGTCAAACAATCATCGTACACATGACGAGAAGAGTTGAGAACAAAACAATAAAAAAGTAAAGGCTAAAACTTGTTTATTCACAGCTCAGGTAGACGTACAGCACATACCGTTCACTTAATATGTAACTTTATACAATCCTGATTCCGGAGATAACAATCTGTGTGACAAAAGAATACTCGCTATAACTAATCTTGAAACCTAGAAAAAAAAATAAAACGAGAAAAAAATGTTGCGCACAATACTTCTTGAACTGTTCTTACCGTTTAGGCCGTTTAGAAAGACAGCAAACATCGGACGGACCACGATTTCCGCACAGACCTTTAGCGTGTTTGTCGGCATTAGATTCTACCCACCAAAACCACATCGATCGAGAGGGACTGAGATTGACTTTTGGACACCCTTGTGACATGTTATACCAACGAAAGATGCCTACGATGTTTTGACGTATTCACCTAAATTCACCTCCCGGGGATTCGCCTTTCTTTTGCTTTGGGCTTAATAGCCTGCGCAGCTGGCGGTATTGTGTATTGTTTGATTTAGTGTTTCGGCGGCGGAGCCGCGATCCAAAAAAAAGGAGTGGGGACGAGGCGTTTGAAATACCGCCTGCAAGAAAACCCCGGTATTTTGAATAGCCCGCACACCAGTGTGCGGGGAAACTGATTGGTCGAGGGCTATACATATGTCAATCATAGTAGATGATCCTTCGCATGATCTTTCTCATATTTCCCAAGGGAGTAGATGGTAGACTATTGCGAAAAATAATGGCGGAGTCGACCGAATCAACCATCGATAAAGCTCTAGATAAAGCGCTAGAACGTCTCAATGTGAGTCGAGAGAAGGAGAAAATTATTCTTAAGAGGGAGCAGGAAACGGCTGTGAAGGAGCTGCTTGCTGGACGGGATGTCATGGCAATTTTGCCCACAGGGTTCGGCAAAAGCCTAATATTCACCGTTTTTGCCATTGCGAAGGAGCAATTGCGATCAGAAAAGACGTGTGTGATTGTGGTTTCCCCTTTAAAAAGCATAATTGACGACCAAATTGCCGAAATGGCGTCTTTAGACTTCACAGCGTTGGAATTGTCTGGCGAAAATTTGACGTCTGTTCTGCGTGACCCGCCACAATTCTTATACTGTACTGCAGAAAATGTCCTCCAAACACCATTTCTTGGTGAACTGAAGAACAGCAACACAGCTATTCATAAAGCAGTATCGGCGATTGTGGTTGATGAGTCTCATACAGTTGAATCATGGACGGGAAAGAGGTGAGAGGAGAAAGCAAGTTATGTTGTTATTATTTTACATGAGCTTGAAATCCTATGTGCCATCAAAACTTGAAATTTTTGCCACGCAAACTTGAGCTGAAATCTGAATTGTTCTTTGCATTGTCACAATCAGGAAAGGAAAATCCGCAAAGCCTAATCGTGTGTTTCGTGGGGCATATGGCAAACTGTCAATGCTTCGATCGATGTGTAAAGATGGTGAGTAGGCACAGATTGGCACATTGTTTTGTTTTGTTACTATGACTTTGAATCAATTAATCAAAGACTCTATTTAACTTCGAAATTGTTTCTTGCAAAATGCATAAAATATTATTAAAGTACATCAATAAGTGAAATAAATAGGTAGATACATATAAATAAGGAAGATAAAAATCAAATATTTTAGAAAAAACTATACATGTATGTGGCCATGTATGTACAGGTAATTTTCAAAATTTAACATTGGACACAAAAAGAACAGCATTTATTATCCAGCTGAACAGTGTTTTTTTAATGCAATGTTAAAGGCAGCAAGAGAAGTAGACACACGGATATTAAATTGATAGCTTACCTTTGTCTGCTGTATAGGATTAATATGGATATGGTGACCCTTTCCTTTAACTCCATTGTTATTCTGTTTATTTAAAGGAACTCCAGTGTTAGCCCTAACCGGTACTGCAGACAGCGATACAGAGAATACAGTTATTAGCGAACTGCTGATGAGGAACCCGGTGACACTGTTTGTAAGTCCAAACAGAGTTAATTTAAGACTTTCGGTTCACAAGGTCCCCAGGTTAAATATGTTGAAGCATCTTGATTGGCTTGTGGATATGATCAAGCAGCATGGGAAGGATACCCCCAAAACTATTATCTTCTGCGATACACTATATTCTGTTGCAAGTGTCATGAACTACATGATGATGACACTGGGAGAGGGTGCTTTTTATCCAAGAAATTCAAGGAAACATGAACACTGTTTGTTGGGAATATTCCATTCCCTTTCACTCAAGGAATACAAGGAAAGGTTGCTTCTTTCTTTTAAAGGCCAAGGACTCAAACGAGTAGCTATAGCTACAACGGCACTTAGTATGAGTGTTAATTTTCCTGATGTCCGTTATGTAGTGCACTTTGGCCCTGCAAGGAACCTTCTTGACTTTCATCAGCAAGCAGGGCGAGCTGGACGGGATGGGAACCCGTCTGACATTATCGTGTTATTTTATGGGCAGCAGCTATCTCACTGTGAGGATGACGTCCGTTCTTTTTTAAAATCTACTACATGTTACCGTGTTGCAAGCTATTCAAGTTTTGACCCTGATATTGCTCCATTGCTTCCATCTCATGACTGCTGTAATTTTTGTGCAAAGAATTGCTGCTGTGACAGCCCAGACAGTTGCAAAGGACCACTCAAACCATTTGAAAGGGAATCTACAGCTGAACAAGAAAACCCAGCCCAATGTAGACATGTTTCAGATGAAGAGAGAGCCCTTTTAAAAGGTGCACTCTCAGAGCTGGAGTCAAGTATGTCCCAAGGCTATGGAAGAAGTGCATTTGGGTCAGCATCGAGTCACGGCTTCTCAAAAGAACTCATCTTTGATGTGGTGGCACATTGCCATAAATTGTTTTCAGTTGAGGATATCATTGTGAATGTTCCAGTTTTTTCAAGGAGACATGCTGTTGCAATACTTGGTATTTTGAATGAGGTTTTCGATGACATAACTGAAAACAATTTTTTAGGTTCTTTTACAGATGCTAACAATGATTATTTTAACAGTGAATTTGATAATCTACTAGAGAGCTGTTACGAGGACTTTGTAGAAGACTTTGCATTTGATCCTGATGCTTTGCCAGAGTGATAGACTTCTGCAATATTGTCATTAGTTTGTACCGGATTTGTATTGATTTCTTTCCACCACAGACCACTTAGACAGAAAAAAAAGTCACCCTGTTCAATTTCATTGCCATAAACAGTGTATTTCCATATATATAAGTTCCGTGAATTGAAGGTGAGATTAGTTAGTAGATGTGTATTACAATTTTGCAATAATATTATTATAGCCATGCTCCATCATGTGTGGCCAGTATTCAAAATTAAAATTGAGTTTTTTTGATATCTTCAAATTTTCATTCCAATCTTGGATGTAACAAAGAGTCCTTCAGATGTCCATTTAAGTCTTGTGGATTTACAGGGCACATGTGGCAGAGCATGGCTGCAAATGATATTATTGTTTCATCATTTATTTCATTACTCTGGTATCAATACCACTAATTTCCTTTTATTAGGCCTTGGGAATCGAAAAGCAAATTTAGCAAAATTCCATACACCGCGACCCTGTACATACATGTGAATCTTAAGATGGAATCCATCAGGAAATTGAGTTTTTTCAACTTTAAGTGGTCAAAAACCTTGTACCAGAATATCTTAAACAATACCACACTATTTTTTACATTTTTTAAGAGCTATAGATATAATTTATTATCCGTAATAACACCAAAGACTATTTCTCATGGGAGCCCATCCCAGCAGAAATAATTTTCTTTAGTGTTATTACCAATAACTAATAATTTTACATCTATAGCCCTTGAAAAATGTAAAAAAAAGGCAAATTATTCCGCAAATTATTTAAATTATTCTGGTACAAGGTTTTTGTCTACTGAAAATTAAAAGTGCAGTCTCAATTTCAGAATACCAAGGACATGCACCACAAAATTTTAATAGTTTCCTGTTCCTATAGGTACATGTAGCAGACATGTTCACTGGTAATTTTACAATGTAGGTGGGCACTCCTTATAATCTTTAATTAACTTATAGAAAGTTCTTGTTTTACTATTAGCTACTATTTTACTATTAGCTACCACTTTATCATTGGAACCAGCTGAACAATGAAGCTGGGAATTACTTTTAAGTGTGGAACAATGATCATATCAGTAAATGTTATTTGTATAGGTTCAATAATAGTCTCCCTTGGTATAATTTTTTCTTTCTTTGTTTCAAACTCATTGACCAGCATTTACTGTCTTTGTATTTTTTAATTACCGGTTAATAAAAGCACAAGAACAGAAACATCAATTTTGCAGAAAGGCTAAACACTTCACCTGCTTAAAAATATTTACAACATGACTGGCAACAGTACTGTATACCAACAAGTGACAGATGATTAAGAATGAAAAAAATGCATCAGTTTAGGTCATTAGAAAGTTTCCAAGGAGACTGAAGCTTTTTCTCAATCAACCCTGTTAAACTCATAAATTGGTTCCCAAGTTTTAATAAGTCCCTTCATCCAAGTATGCAGGTCACGATAGTCTATCTTTCTCAGCAAATTGGATGGAAAATCTGGGAATGAGGGGTGTCCTTGTCTGCCACTTTCATGTTTAAAAGCTGCAATTTTCACAAGATCTTCAGTGATTTGAAGAACTGCTGATTCTGGTTTCCCAGATGACCTGTATCCTGGAGTTTCCAACAGCCCACAATCCTTCTTTATAGAATCTCTGATGCCTTCCATGGGTTCTACTGTGTTCGCAACTCTTTCAGCAGAACCTTCATTGATATTGGCCTGAAGAGCTCTCCACATGCATTTCACATCCTTGTTGAGTTGTTCCATTCTCAAGTCTAGTGGAATGTTTCTCCCAGGCACACCGTACTTGTTGAATGTGCGGTTCCATAACAGACTGTGAGCATCTTCCTCAGATAAAATTGCCTCAATTTTTACAAGGTATAGAAGAACAGCATATGCATACTTTGTCTTCCCGTATGCCTTATATATCAGTAGTGCAAACTTATAGAGGTCATGGAGCCGTCTACCGTCTCCTTCTTTGATGGCATCATCCATTTCAAACAGAATTAGGCCAAATGCTAGTTTAGACTGATGATAATTGAAGAGATAATCTTCTCCCACACTCTCTTACTTTTCCTCTTCTTCTGTTTCTTCATTAATTTCCACTGAGAAGTTTGGATGGATAGTTTTTTCATGACTACAAGCAAAAATAAGTTAAAATGCACAAGTTACATTAAAACTAGAGATCAGAATGAAAAAATCCTTAATCAGCAGAATCATTTTCCCAGAAAATTTCAACCCTTTGAAATTTGGGAACTCACAACATCAATTCAGCATCATCTGCATCAATGCATTCATTGGGGTTATCAAATCACTGCAAAACTGACTGAGTTCATTGACATTTAAATTTAGGACTTGTATTTCAAGTTCATATCATTGTTGTGCAGAATCTTAAATAGTTTTATTCATTGTTTTGTAACCCATAATGAGAGTTGGTGCAATAAAATGGTACTACTGTTATGGACGACTGTCTCAGCTGTTAAGGCAATATTCTGTAACATACACGACACAGAAAACTACATCAGAAAACCTCGAGTCCTTTCAGAACTGCAAACTATCCACTCCCCACAGATTTGGTCTCAAATATTTTGGTGACCTTGAAAATTACTGTGACATGCCACTGGGCAGAAAGTTAGTCCTTACTTGTTCCTGATAGCCTTAGTTGAAAACACAAGCCCACAGGAAGCTCTGCAGTGGAAGTACCCAAGCATGTCTCTTTCCCTTCCAGCCTGATATACATCCTTGACCAGTCCATGTTGAGAAACCTCGTGCCTTAGAATTGGAAAATAATATTTGTTATTAAACAAAATTGAACACTTAACCTTACTAACAATAAAAATAATATAAATGGAGAGAATCATTTTTTGCACACTATGTGATGGCAAACACCCTGTTTTCTGAATTATAAAACACAACAAAACCAAATTAGGGTCATGGTGAAGAATGATATTAATGTGCACTGTGTTTGTACACAAAGTATTATCCACTTCAACTAATTTATTGGCTGTTTGAAAATGTATTGCACATACTTGACTCTAGCAGAGTGATGAATATAGCTTCTATCACACCCATCCACACGACAATGGAATCCATCAGCAGAAAGTGCAGACTGCAACTCTTGCATCTGTTCAATCAAAGGCTCAACTTCACTTGCCATGATATATTTTTCCACATGTTTGAGACACATCTCATGTACCCACTTCCTGCGAGTCTCCTGGCTTACATAATCCTTTGAGGGTATGTCATAATCAGGCTCATCTGCGGGCAACATGAAAAAATGTCATGATCATTTTATTTATTTTCATTTCCATATTCTACTTGACATGATCATGATGGTGGCATGGGTTTGTCTGCTAGAATGGGTATACACCTATTTCAATTAAAGTTGCTTCAGAGAAGAATGATACATGATCCGTGTTTCATAGCCCGCAGTGCATTATCGTAACAAGTCTAGTATACTATGTGCCCGCAACGAGCCTAGAAACCTAGAAAGCAAACGCTGCTGACGCTTCTATGCTATGTCAGCAGAACGTTAAGACAATGTATTTTAAAACAATGAATTCTAGGTTTTTTAATTTAAGACAGTGATTTGAGGTTAGGTTTTTCTCTGTGGTAATATGGAAATGCTGCAAATTTTCAACGAGTTGGCTTGGCCTTGCCCGTGGGAATTTTGGATGGAGATTAAAAAAAAATCAAATTCAAGGCGTTTGTTGTACAACAATAAATAACTTAACATTACGTGTTTATCTACTTTTGAGGCATTCTTTTTTTAAATCTGAATTTAAAAAAAGAATAGCGTTGATCTGCTTTATTGAAATAACCAGCATTTTGGCCCATGCAAAAACGCATCTGAATCAGGCGGTAAAACCCTCCTCATTTAACGTTGTTAAAAGAAGAGGCTTCTAATTTTTTACTATTTTTCAGCTCGATCATGCTTAAGAATTTTAGCAGCTATTTGACTTAAAAGCTCTCTTGAACGTCTTTTCACAAATGGTCTCCATTATTTCAATGAACTTGAACAAGACTAACCTTCCTGCTACAAAAGGGTTTACCATAGTGCACTGCAGGCTATGAAACATGGTTCACGAGAGCAACCTTAATTGAAATAGGTGTATTTATTTAGCCAGACTGGGCTCTGAGTCAATAGCCCATGACGCTGAAGGCAGAATGGGCTATTGACTCAGGGGGCATGAGGAATAACTGTTTTAGTAAAATCCCACTAGTTAGTCAAAAATATCAAGACAAAACAACTTACGCTAGTAGTAGCTCAGCCAATCAGAATGCAGCATTGATAATAGACCACTAGTTGGATTTTACTAAATTAAATAATTTCCCTTGTGCATTTAGTGGACATTACTTTTATATAAATGTTTTGAAACCCCCTGTTGTAAACCCTTACTTTAATGTTGAGTAAAATAGTGTTCAATATTGCACAATGCGTTTACCATCAATTTTTTCCATTCCTGACATCTCCATAAATGAGGCACATATGTGGGCCTCAACCTCGCGCTGGTGAAATTCCTTGTACTCATTATAATGGTTGCTAACTCCCTTAGCAGCATTCGTTTTTGATGTGCGGTTTATACTAGCCCTCGTTGTTCCAACCTCTGCAGCAGAGGAGTGGCTCATAAATGTGTCAAATTCAACCTATGGGGTCCATAAATATTCAGTATAAGCAATCAAGTTAAGTCATATCAATGTATATTTGCAGGTAATTTTTACTTCAGTTAACTTTTGTTTTTCCTTTGTTTCAAATTCATTTCAATATGCTACCATACCCCCCAAAACAAAGACAAAACAAAAATTAACTGCAACATACACATTAATAGATATGTTGTAGATATGTAGTTCATATCAGCATTAATACAAGTTTGTAAAATAGTCCTCTAGAGGGGATGGTGTTATGAAACAGAAAGTACTAGACGATGCAATTGCCTAAAATGCATGGCATGGTAAAATTTTTTTCAGTCTGAATTCCCCGCCATCAACCTTCCAATAACACTGAAAGTAATCTTTACTTAGGCGTAACTGTCGATTACCAAAAAAAATTTTAACTCAGAGCTCTAAGATGAAATTGGAACATACCATGTACAAATTAAGCTTTGCATGCCAGTCTGCAAATTCAGTCTCAAGCCCTTCAAGTCTGTCATAGGCATTATCGCCATCCTGGTATGCCCACTGGATGTTTCTGGCCCGTTCTTCAAAGAGCTGATCACCATGAAATGGTATTGACTTTAGAATAATATTTTCAGCACCTGTTTTCAGGGTTGGAACATACTTTTTCTGGTTTGAAATCATTAACTGGGACATCTCACTTCCAATGTTTGGATTAAAGAACTCCACTCCTAGAGAACACTTAAAATAGGAATAAAGAAGTTATGGTCAAATAATAGAGCTACCACATGGCCATGTGGAGATATGAAATTTCTCTTCAACTATGTGTTGAAAAATAATTGTGAGTGAGCGCTGCGAATGAGTGAAATATTTTTATTACCTTGGTAATGGGTGCCTGAGATGATGCAAAACCTTTTGTGATAAAAGTCAAAGTGACTATCTCCTGATACTGGCTTACAAGACAGCAAATGCTCCTTGCCACCTGTTTTCTTACAATAATTGTAACAGACCATCCAGAATCAACATTATTTCTCTGTGGTAAGGAAGTGTTTGACATGGTCCATGTCCTACTTGTGCAAATTTCAAATGCATGTAAAAATAGCTTATTTCTCTTTAGGTGCCGGCCAGGTGGCACAATCTTGTTTAAAACATTAACACAACTGCACATGAGCTTTCAATACTTACAGTCTGTGATTTAGAGGCCATTTCCTTGGAGTAAGTATGAGGTATGTGCCAAATCACAACATCACGCTGACTCTGAAATTTTGTGAGATACCGGCACACTGTTCTAGCAACCAGGACAGCCCACCTCTCTTTCAACTGTTGCTGGACAGATTGGTTTGGGAGGAGGTCAATAAACTGCACTTCCTTGAGGGGCTTTCTTGGCCGATTGAGGCCTAAGGATGAATCCTGGACACGGTTTAACACGGCATATTGCTGAGTCCAGTGGATTGATCGATTTTCATGATGTTCACTCTGGATCCTGGCATGAACCATAAGGTCGATGTTGTCACCAACTACCCTTAAATTGAACCAAATATTGAGGAATTATCAGTGCTTTAATACTTACAAATATTCTTAAACTGGCCCCTTAATTAATTTAAAACTCCTGTAAACTTGGCTATTTGTCAACCAACCTTAAATTCAAGCATATTTTACAGGGATGCAATACAAACTCAAACTGTGATGAACAGAAAACTTAAATATTACTTTTTACCAGAAACTACATTGCTGGAATGTGATTGGTTCATAATAGCCCAAATTTTCTGCAGCTTTAAACAACACTGAGCATTTTTAGGTTTCAGAAATGAGGTCGTATTAAGACAACTCTTTTTTCATTTTTATCACAACAACAGAATATTTTACCTGTAATAAGGCAACTTCACGTTAGCAAGTTCATTCGAAGCTGCGGCAACATCTTCGTCGGTCAAGGCCCTTACATTCTTGCCACTAAATACAAACAAATCTTGGCAGTATGTAAAGATGTTTGGCCCATAAAACTTGTATGACTTCAGAGTCTCTTCGCTAAAGTCGATGTCAATACGCATTTCTTCATCATCGTGAACTCCCACTTGCTTTTCTTTCACTTCGTTTAGCAACAATCTCGCTCCCTTCACCTTTTCAATTTCATTTTTCCAGTGGAGTAGTTTTGATTCACAGTTCTTGCCCATTTTTTTTTGAAGCTCAACGATCGAGTCCGGTGACATACAAACGCCTAAGTTGTTTAAAAGCCGCAGATCTTCGTGCTTTATACCACTGTGGAAAAGAATTGTTGAAATGCGATAGGCTGCTGCAGACATTTTGGGATTTCTACACTTTGCTGCAACTGCACTCGACAAGGCGACAGAATTAATTACCTTGCCGTTTTCCTCTGCCAAATCCTTAACATTACACGCACCTTTCAAACAAGCCATCCACAAGGGGCACCACGTTCCCACTTCGTGTGCAAGAAATCTGTTTGAGAAAGCAGACAGATCTTCCGGGCTTGACTTCTTTAACATTGAATCAGTGGTGTCTTGGCAATACTCTTTAAACTCGCCGGCCACTGCCTTTCGTAAAGGTTCCTCGAGTTCTTGTCGGACGTGCGAATGTTTCATGATCATATTTGCAACGGTGCTCCAGTTCTTTCGACAAGCATTTAAAATAATGGATTTAATTTCGTCGTCAAAAGAACAGTGGGAGTCAATGCGACCATTAGGATTTGCTATCAAGACTTTAATTTGAGTGGTCTGTTTACCACACAAATTTTCTATGTTCATTTCTGAAGAGAAGTGTCGATCGCGCGGTGTGATAATTTCCTGGCTGACATCCAAAGGCATATTTTCTTCGTTTGATGTACTCAGAGGAGTCGATCCTGAGAAATTTAGCGATTTCTTAGAGGGAGAACTTCCACGGTTTATACCCTTTTTCGGTTGAGGACTTCTGTCCGGCGAGGATACGGATGAAGGCAGAAGGCGTTTAATCCTTGCTTGTGAATCTCTTTTGTGCGGCGTAGAACTGAGCGGCACCGCCTCCACATCTTTTTCTAAGCCGGAGCGAATGAAGTGGAAAAGTTCTGCAGCGTTGAATATTTTCCTGCCACAAGATTGACAAACTCTACTCGATACAAGACTAGACTCCACAATGTTCAGGCCAATTTCGGAGCAAATTTCTGCTAATGTTTTGCCGTCTCGCTTCGCGCGGCCAGAAGGTTTAAACAAATTCTCCGTGGAAAGATATCTTGTACTCTTCTGAAAGTTACCAAATTTTACCTTGAAATTGACACCACACAATCTACAAAGGTCATCAACGCTCTCCTCTTTGGCTTTTCCTCCTTTAACTGGCTTTGTAGGAGTATTTCCCCTCGATTTTAAGTATTCCCCGTGTGAGGTCGCCATGCGCGCAGTAAATCACCAACAGAGCCAGACATTTCGCGCGAAATAATCGGAAGTTTCGAATTACAGGTTTCACTCTGATTGGCTGATTTAATTGGGATTAGTTGAGGCGATAAAAGTGGGCGGCATTCGAAAAATCATGGTTCTCTGGCAGGCGGTATTTCTCGCGGCTTCGCCGCTCGTGGCGGCTCCGCCGCCAACTCTCACTCGACTGGTACAGCGGCTCCGCCGCCAAATCTCTCGCCTACAATACCGCCAGCTATGCAGGCTATGGGCTTAATAATATTTGGGAGATCGAGTTCTCGCCAACAAAGGGTGAATATAACGAGTATAACTGTATTTTGGCAAATATTGTACGTGAAGTATGTTTCAGATTTCATGGGTCTACGTGATACACATCTAGCACCGAACACTGTCGGTGGTTTTGGTGGATGTTGAAGTCTACATCCACCAAAACCACTCACGGTTTTAATTTTTTTAGGCGGATAGTTACGCTTCTGCAAAGTACTGACGGACTTTTTTAAAACCATACTCATAAAGCATAATAATTATTGACACAAACAAAATTGTAATCATGTTTTTTATATAAGTTGTTATTATTTACACATACAAACTATTTTATTTTCTTATTATTATTTATTATTTTTTTAATGTGCACTTGTGAGCAGCACACTTACACTTCCAGTGAACATTTTCACTTGGGAGAAGGAGAAACCACGCTTGCCCGGGGCAACGAAAATTTTCGTGTTCCGGGCCAGAGTCGAACTCGCGACCTTCCAAATCCCATCATCAGTCCCGGGAAACAAACAGGAACATCATGGCGGGAATTTTAAGTTACGAACCCGCGTTCGATAGGAAAATTGCTGCGAATTTTGGATATGTTTCTGAAGTTCAAAAGCCAACTGACGATTGCGTTTTTCGCTGCCGTCAATCATCTTAACGGACCGGACCGGACGGAAACAAGACTTTACTTTAATGGGTTCAAAAGGTCAAGTTTTGTGATTTGTGATTGGTGGATTTCGATCCGTTTTGTGTTTTTCTGTGTTTCAAGGTTCGTGGCTTGTGGTCGTAATTATGATTGACGGCAGCGAAAAACGCAATTGCGAAGGCGGCTTTTGAACTTTAGAGTTCGCATGTTTGTGAAAAGCGCAGTAAAGCTGTATTATGTACATTCATAAGTCTCAGAAATTTAGAATTTTGGAGGTCAATATATGTAGACTGGAATGCTAAAATCCATGCCGGAAATAAACTTCTTCTTGCAGGGGGTGGGGGGAGTATAAAGCTCGCGGTATTTACACCTAGCTATATATCCTGGTTCCAGAGGTTGTTCCTGATTTTTCTCCACGTGAGAAAGAACGAGCACTTACCAGCGAGCTTCGCGATTCGTTCTCGCCGCTCTTTGCTCGTTTCCAACATCTTACTAACATCTCAGTCATTATGTATGAAACTGTATCCCCTGATATATTTTCTGCACCCCCACGTGAAATGAACGCAGCCTTTCTCGAGCCTTTCTCTTTCTTTCAGCTCCCAGTACAGAAGTGTAGTACACTCTGCTGGTATAGTAGAATTCCGACTTCACTAACGCTAGAGCCCTAATGATTCAGTGGTTAGAACGTCCGATCTAGTATTCGGATGTTCGGTTGTTCGTGCATATCATCCGTACATTTTCCTAGAATCTTCGGTTACGACTTTTAAGTTATTCAAAATTTAATCTCAGTCCCTCTCGATCGATGTGGTTTTGGTGGGTAGAATCTAATGCCGACCTTTGTACAACCAGCCTCGTACCCAGGCCAGTTCGCGCCATCTGAGTTACCAGAGGAGGCTTGGAACCGAAAGCGAGAGCGAATTTTCCCGACAAGCTTCACAGGTGACGTCGCAGCCGAAAATCGGCAAGGACGACTAGGAACGAGGCTGCAAAACAATGTCGCAAAAGTCGTCGCAAAACAAACGCAAAACATGGCTAGATTCGCCTGTGTACAGACGTTCCCCCTCTCTCAGGAAAAGCTTCTCCTCCCGACCGCTGGTCAACGGGAACGAAGACGCTGGGTACGAGGATGAATTGGGCATCGACATGGGCTCCTGGCATCGACCTAAATCAGAGAAGTCATCGATATCTCAGCGACGACTTACAAAATGACTGAAATGATCGCGTCGACTTCCGCTCACTTGATCGACTGCAGCGAAGATGTTATTTAACAATTATTCCTCGAGCCCGAATGGGCTCTGAGTCTATAGCCAATGAGGCCGAAGGCCGAATGGGCTATTGACTCAGGGGGCCATGAGAGCGAGAGGAATAATTGTTTTAGTAAAATCCAACTAGTTGGTCAAAAATATCGAGAATAAAAAAAAATTAGCTAGTTAAAGCTAGACTTTAATCCTTTTTTGCCGCCAAAAAGCCCGCGCTTTTCGCTACTAGTGGGTTATTACATATAGCCTAGTAGTAGCTCAACCAATCAGAACGCAGCATTGATAATAGACCACTAGTTAGATTTTACTAAATTTGAGTTAGTTTGAGTTATAAAACGGTCAATACTTGACTGCAAAACAGTCCATATTTTAGCGTATTCAAGTACGCGCGAAAGTCAAACGTCTGGAACGAGGCTGAAAACAGAGAGCGAGACTGGGGAGAGACGCTAAAATTACGTTTTTTTCTCTCGCCTTACACGCCCTACGTGTGAGGCTCGCGTGCTTCGCGCGCGAAAGGCTCTCACACCACGCTTTACCGAATTCTCTACTGATTTTGATAAAAAAAACCTACTGTTTTGTAGTCTAGGTCAATACTGTCGTTTCCATTTTATATCACTAAAAAAATGTTAAATCTGTAATAGACTCAGCTGTATTGCATTGAACGACGCGGCTTATGGTCTTCCCAAGGAACACTGGTCTCGGTCGATGTTATTTAGTGTCAACACGTCACGGCATCCTATCGTGGATCCTATCATCTATCCATCGACCGAAACCTAACCGGAACTCGGCTGCGGCTACGAAAAAACCGAAATAAAATAAATCCCGTGAGAGTGCAAATCTCATCCCAGCTTTATTACTGTCATTTGAGTCTAAAACAGTAGTTTTCCACGTCTTTTCGACTTTCACCTAAGAAAGTTTAAGAAGTTCATAATAAAAAAGTTCTACTTTCAAAATCAGACGCGCCAACATTCAACCTGACAATGGCTAGTTGTTGAAGATTCACCAAGAGGACAATTGGGCCCGGGAATTGGGCAGGCACGGATCCACACCAGTTTCCACCGTTTTACCTAAATCGGTCGGATTTTTGATGATAAATATATTTTTAGTAATAAAAATGCTTTCCAAGTTGAAATCTGGAAAATATTGGACTTGCCTTGCCTCATTCATACCCACTACAATATGGAAACTGACCTTGATGAAATAATCTGGCGATTTGCAAAGAATGGAACTGGCCAATATCCACAATATCCAGAACCCCATGGAAAGGGGACTTCATGGCCGGAGCCAGTAAAACCCACAATACTTTTACGGCTTTAAGAAGGTTTGTTTTTTTCATTGCTCTCCCCCACACAGTTTCCAATCAGAGAATGTAGATTAACTCGGGATGGAAAGTGTGAAAAATTCAGCGTCCTTTTCAGCTTAACTCAAGGCCAGAGGCTGTACTCCGGATTTCAAGTGACAGGGATGATCAAATGGGGGCAAAAGTCAAAACTCTAAAAAATCCCTTGGGCTTCAAACAAAACCCCAAAAAATCGCTGGACCAAAATTTGCTCCCGAAAAATCCCATGCCGAATTTCCGAGCCATAAATAAATATTTCCAGGAAGCATAAATGACAAAACACGAAAAATAGAAACATTAGTTTTGAATACCCAAAAAAATCCCTACTTATAGCCAAATTCGTTGTATCGCGCTGCGCGTTTTCCAAACTTCAAAGGAATTTTGGGTTTTTCTGTTCCGTCAGTCACCTTAGCGGACCTCTTAGGAAACACATCTTTACTTATGATTGGTGCATTTCGATCTACTTTGTTTGTTTCTGTGTTTCGAGGTTCGTTGCTTGTGATCGCCCTTTTTCGGGCAATAATTAACCTGAGATCAGGCTCAATTTTCGTTACTCTTTGTAATAACATTCCGGCGGGCAAGGCGAAACGAAAACAGAGCCTGATACAAACCTTCTACGAAACGTCTGCCTGTCACTTTTTTGATTGATTGACATTTGCCGAATCAGCCAACCAAAATTACTTCCGTTGCTTGTTTTTCTAGTATGCAAATTTTTCACGCGTGGGAAAAATGAAGACTGGATGACTTAAAAAATAGCTTTTATCTGTTAATTTTTTCAGCTAAAAGTAAAACAGTCAGCACAATCACATTTAACTTCTTGCGAGATTAAGAGAGATCTCGAAGGTTACTTCTGTTGGGGTAGAAGGTAAAAAGTTTTCGAAAAGACGGCGACACGATGTTCTACTAGTTTTATTATTTTGGCTAGGCGCGCTCGAATTTAAAAAACCGAGATTTCTATTTTTCTGTTACTTTAATATTTTCCTCCGTAATTTTCCCCGATTTCCAGTACATAAATCTTTAAAAATCTTGAAGAAATATATTGCGAACTTTTTCAAAGGATATATAAATTATTTCAGAACAAACCAAATGAGTTTCAATAATCTCGTACCCAGATCTCTCACTTTTCAGTATAAAACAGAGTGAGATCTGGGTACGAGATTAAGTTCTCAAGTGTATTAATGTATTTACATTCGGCGGAGCTAAACTTAGGGCCTGTTTACATGGAGGTGGGGGACCCCGGTCTAGTGGGGTTGGTTTCTTTTGTTTTCACGCTCTGGGGGGCACAAAACAAAAGAAGACTACCCCACTAGACCGGGGTTCCCCACTCCATGTAAACAGGGTCTTAGTGGTAGTGACAGAGAATGTAAATACTTTCCTATTGGTATGAACGCACGTGAGCCGCTATGACGTTAATTGACTCTATTGTTATTAGGTATATAAGGTTTTGACAGTTGTAATGTATTCATCTCAGCTCTCGAACTATCAACTTTTATTTTTATATCTTACTTTATTCATCTATCGATTGATTTTTTACCTTTAACCCCTAGAGGCTGTGCGACCGCATCGGTTGGGGAATACGTTCCCATTTTTTTCCCATTGGATTTTTGGGATTTCGTATCAGGCCGCGCACGTGAATAGTTTAGCCTAAGTGACTTTATTTAGGAATATCAGTGTATACCATTCTTTAGTTATGTTGTTGAACTTTGTATGTTATTTGGACGGCATTAAACACTCAGGCTCCATAGTTCGAGCTGCACACTAATTCCCGTCTCTTAGTCGTGAATATAAATAGGAAATGCAGCTGATTTAGTCCTGTGCGTACACTTGCAACAATATTTGCGAATTTACTAGAGAAGCAAACGTCTAAAAAATACATATATTTCTAAAAAATCAAGGTAAATATTATCTGCCACTAACTGCATGCTCAACTGACAAAACAAAACGAAAAACAATATTACAAACACACTTTGTAGTTCGGGCGTCGATAAAACCTGGAACACGGAACATTCCGGAACATGCCGGAACATTCCGGAAAATCCCGGAACATAAAAAAAAAATTTTTCATGGAAAAAAAAATTAAAAAAAAAAATAATAAAATGATTTTTGTAAAAATTAATAATAACGAAAAAGAAAAAGAAAGAAATAAAGAAAAAGAAACTCGTATCATGTAAAATCGTCTCATCTACGAGTATGAGAAAACAATATTTTGTCGCAAATAATTTGTTGGGTGAGTGAGGGTCGTCAGTAATTAGTGAAGGCTTTCTTCTAAATTCAAAATATATTAAAATTGGTCTCGAGGATACCATCAGACAGAAGAAGTCATGAAAGTCATAAACTTAGTTACAAATCTTAGTGCGACCAAAGAAGCGTTTGCTTACATAAAGCTTTAGCCGGCTTAGAGGTGCTGGTCGAGCTGTAGAATTAGTATTTATTCGGTTAAGCCTGTTAAAAAAGAAAAAAGATGAAAAATTTCGGAGAAGGAAACTAGAATTGAATAAAATATGAAATGATCTAGCTTTAGTTTAGATGGGAACCTTAATTATTCGGAAACCACCTTAAAAATCGGGAAAATGTGAGGATGTTTTGAAAATTCTTTTGCAAACAATACTATTATAGCAGGGACGCTTCGTTCGTGCGTCTTCTTTTGTTTATAGAAAAAAGTAGAAGAAAAATTACAAAGGTAGAAACGAGAATTTAATAAAGTATGAAATAATCTACCTTTACTTTAAATGGGAACCTAAAATATTCAGAATCCACCCTAAATTTCGCCAAAATGTAGGGATGTTTTGAAAATCCTTTTGCAAACGATTTCGGTGGAAACCTGCTTAACTGGTTCTACTCCTACCTGTCAAGTCGACGCGCTACGGTACTTGGCGCCACTTCAGAGGATCTTCCTGTTACCTCTGGAGTACCTCATGGTTCCATACTTTGACCAGCCCTCTTCCTCTTATACGTCAACGACCTTCCCGAAGTCATCAGTTCTAGCATTCGAGTATCGATGTTCGCTGACGACACAAAAATATTCAGAGAGATAAAGACTTTGGGGGATGCCTCTTCTCTCCAGGAAGACCTTGGGAAGCTTGCAACTTGCATTGGTCTCAATCATCCGGTCTCCTTTTTAACGAAGCGTGTAAGGCGCAGCACATTACAAGGAAAACAAAGCCGATCTTATCATCTTACAAACCCAACAACACCGCACTTGAATCATATGCTGCTGAAAAAGATGTGGGCGTTTGGATTAGTAAGGATCTGACATGGTACAAACAAGTAAACGAACAACCTTCGCGAGCTAATAAACTGCTTGGATACTTAAAGACGAACACGAGGTTCATACTTAGAACCGAAGTAAGAAGAACGCTATACCTAGCCCTGGCTAGGCCACATTTGGGATACGCCACCCAAATTTGGACCCCACAGTCCATCGAGCTCATTGTCAAGCTTGAGCGTATCCAAAGACTCGCGACTAAGTTTATCTTAAAACTGCCTTATTCTTCTAATATAAGTTATAAGTCTCGTTTACAAACTCTAAACCTAATACCTATTTGTTACTGGCATGAACTTTCAGATCTAACCTTTTTTTTCAAATTTACACACGGTCTTGTTAACGTGAACTCCTCTGTCCTACCTGAAGTTCGCAAATACGGTAGACGCACTAGATCCTCAACCAGCAATGTTAATAAATACATAATTAAGAAATGTAAAACAGTTACGTACCAAACATCCTTTCTCATTAGACCTAGTATAATTTGGAGTTGTTTAGTGGATGAACTAGATTTGAGCTCATCGACCTTAGCTTCCTTTAAATCAGTTTTTTTAAATTTCTTTAAGTCTGCGTTAGCTGTTTCCTATGATTGTAAAGACCCACGTTCGTTCAAATTTATCTGTTTAAAACAGGGGAGGGGCGTAGCTAGGGGGGGTCCTGGGGTACCCGTGACCCCCCCTTGATAGGCCTTCTTTTGAGCAAACAACCTACAATATTCAGCCATTGTTGAAAAGCCCACTTTTTAAAAATTTGTTTTTTTGTAAAGTATTTTCGTCAACAGCTCTTATCTTTAGTTAATATGGGCCTTCATGCCGCAATAATACGACTGAGCCCGCTGATACACGAGGGAGAGCAGCGGTATAACCATATATAGTCGGCGATCCCCGGATGGTGTCCCTGTCTGTGACCCCCCCTTTGAAAAATCCTGGCTACGCCCCTGTAAAATGTAATAGTGTTCGTCCCTTGTCTCGTCCAATAACTTGTTGTATGGAGCTGTAGTTTTTCTTGTATCGTTGTGCTTTTTAATATTTCTTGTTTTTATTTTTTTTAGTGTCCGGGCCCGCTGTAATTGACCACAGCTGTTGCGGTGTCCCTGCCAACGTTCTTTCTGTTTGTTTGTTTCTTTGTTTGTTTTTTTTTTTGGCGAAGCTAATAAAATAATAATAAAAAAGTTTAGATCCCAGACCTCTCCCGTCTCTGCACATTCACAGACGTTGTTCAGCTCGGCTAGATGGATTGATGGAATCAATGGAATCCCTCAGAAGGAGGTGATCGAGGAGGAGTAGTAACGAGAGTTGCTTCGGCAATCTTCGGCTCGTGAGACAAGATGGCGCATCTCGCAATCAACTTACGTCGTCGGACTACCAGAATTTACGAATAAAGAACTTCGAACGGCAAGGAAAATGTATATGAGATTATTTTAAACTCCTCTGTTCCTTAAAAAATGAGGAATCTTTTGATGATAAGAGCATAAGGGAGCAAACACCTCAGAATTTCTAACATGCAATCCCACACAAGGAGGTTGGCATCCCTCAGAAGGAGGTGTTTATTTTTAACTTGTAAATGGAATCGCCCAGAAGGAGTTTGGTATCCCGCAGAAGGAGGTACACTGTATTTATGTGTAACTCGTGAACGGAATCCCTCGTTTCAAGACCAAGTGACCAAAAAAACGACGGGCTCTGGGGACGAGAATGCTCGCCACGACCAAGGAAAAACAGCGACTGGCAGATTTCGTTTCAATATGGCAGCTCGGGGAGAAGCTCATTGTCACGCGATGTAAATACAGTGAAACCTGTATTAAGCGGACACTCTCGGGGAATGCTGTAGTGTCCGCTTAATACAGGGTGTCCGCCTAATACAGGTTTCGATAGATAACGTCATATGAGGTGTCAAATGCCATTCAAATGAAGAGTGGAAACGTTTAGAATACTCCCAGCAACTATGACGATACACGTTTGCATTAATTTCTTTAGCAAAGTGAACCAATTGATCATAGTACCATAAACATAGATTGCAACTCAAATTTGAAGAAATCAGATGAGTGAAACAAGCTCTATACAAACAAAACGAAATAGAAAACAGTACAGTACGGTGAAACTAATCAAATAAGTTCGTCAAGTCAAGTTTTTAAATGTAAAAATCGAAAAATTTGTGGGTGGCAATTCGAGGCAGTCTTTCGCATTTCCGGTGTCTGGCATGTTGGATGGTGGAATTTTATCACAAGTGTCCGTTTAATACAGGTTGGCAACAATAGAAATGACCATTTCTATAGACCAACATTGACGTCACGCAGTCTCCAGTCTATCACGCGGCCATTTCAGAAACGTTTTCGTGAAGCCTTCGGAAATGCTCGGATTTTGATCTTTTATCTATCTATAAAGGCTTGGGAAGAAAAATCTTTACCCAAATCTCACTTAGGATGGTACTTTTTAGTGTTTGGTGAAGGTAAAGCAACAAAAGAAAATATTTCGATTTTTTGGTTCATTTGACCTTTAAAGCCTTGTTTTTTTTTGCAGGAGACGTGGACAGAGCAGCCGATCTTGGTAGGGTGTTGGTAGGGTGAAAAGCCAAGAGATTCTATATTTCCCTCAAAAGGAAGGTGATTCGTTTTTTAGATTATTAACAGAGTTTTGTTCGGAATGAAGAGGTTAAATGCAAGATATTGTTTGGAGCGATTAAATGGTCAAAGAATTTGATATCCCGATTCGGACAGTTTGTTTGAATACGATTAAATCTCTCTAACCAAATCAGCTGATTTCACAGTGTATGGTTCGAACTGTCACTCAAATTCACTTCCTGAATATACAGGCGATATGTCGCACAAGCAACGTTTTTCTGATATTTTCAACAAGAAACTCGACTGTTTGATAAAAAAGCGACAAAAAAATTAAGGAAAAAATCACAACGATCAATTTAGTCAAGATAACGTTTTTAATAAGTTTAATAGGAATAGATCTAGCTTAAATAGGATTCACATAATAAGTAACTTTACCACATTTTCTACTGTACAGAGAATCAACAAATTAAACATGGAAAAGGCGGGATTATCCCAGAGTCATGCCCAAGCAGCTGTGCTGAATACTACCACATTAAATGTTGTACAACCTAAACACTGACAAAGTGTACAGTTTATGAACGAAGATAACTTTAATCAACATTACAGAGGCTTCCCAAATGGAAAGTGGCAACTAGACTTTTCTCACTGAAACGTCAGTATGGATGGGAGTTGTTGTTAGCGGCTCCTTCTCATATGAGACCGAGAATCAAGAGAAAACCTAAAAACTACACTACAAAATTTAATTTCTTGAGGCAAAACCTGCCAGTCTAACACAGCAACACGATTATTCTTGAGGACACCTTTCCCACTGAGATAATCCGGATAGAAAGTTCACTTTTTTAAAGACAGAGAAATAATTTTAAATACTTATTTATAGAGCAGAATATTTCCCACTAAAATACATACTAATAATTGACTTAACACCTTCGCAGCCATTCTAATTTTAGGAATAACAATACCTTACCTAGGATATCTTAAGTCTATGTCTCTATGTTTTAAAAACGCCAGATTGTGATTTAGTGTACAGTGAAAACCCGCCTTACGGCCACCTCGGTAATACAGTCACCTCGTTATTACGGCCATTTTTTTTGGCCACCTGGCAAAACGGCCATACATTTTCTTGGAAAAAACCTCGTTAATATGGTCACCCGTTAATACGGCCAATTTTTTTTTGGCCCATTGGTGATCATATTAAGGGGGTTCCACTGTACTTTAATATTCCTCCAGGCTTAAATCAGCACCATGCCGCTGGCGTGAAGAGTCAAATCAATAAAAGTAGAAAGTCAGCTTGCGCGCTGACATCGGGCTTTCACCATAGCATAAATAACTGCTTTTGTACTCTGCAACAAAAGAAATCCGGTATGGTACTCTGCTACATGCAATAATGTAGAAGATCAGAGGAGTTCTTATGTTGCAAGATACCGCTTAGAGGTGACTTAAAAAATATATGTACATTATAGATTCGAAAACCCCGGAGGCCGAAAGAGAGCGAGGCTTTAAAAAGATATAATATCACTCTCTTCCTCAAAAGATTTTTGATGTGCAGGGCTCTCAAGCGTTCAAAACGCTCGTATCTCAAGGACCGAGCTGTGGTATTTGGGATACAACCTAGCTAACTATTTACAAAGTATACACTTAACCATATGAGCTTAGTTATACAGGGTGCTCAATTATCCAATAACTTTTAATCATATAATAATAGTAATAGGACTAACTACAATTCGGACGGCAATCCTAGGAGCGATGATCACGAGTATGATCCCAAAACACATACAGTCCATCAGCGGTGGATCAGACCACTGAGATAGAATCTACCCTTAAATTCTAGGCATCACACTTGACAAGAAACTGCCAATAGAACTCAATCCAAGGACTGAGAGTTCGATTAAGTTCGATTGAGTTCGATAACCGAACGTTCGATTGATTAAGCCGGGCTGTCTTACAAGCCGCATGCCGACATTATGCTAAAAAAGAATATATGCTAAAATTACGCAGAATAAAGCGTTTTGTTTTTTCAAATGTAATGATCACCTTGTACAAGGTCTATGTGCTACCGCATCTTGAATACTGCTCGCCACCGCTGCTGGGAATATCGCGAACATCGAACGAACACTTAATCGAACTCACAGTCATGGATTGAGTTCGATTACGTACGATTGAGTTCGATAGCCGAACGTTCGATTGACTACGCAGGGCAATGAACAACAAACTTGAAGGTGCCAATCATTACGCATTAAGAACTATTTTAAGCTTTTTAACGTAATTTTTTAAAAGTACTTACGATGTCTGTCTATCAACATCGTCCCCTTGAAAGACGACTTGAACAAGCGCTGAAAGATGCAAGGCCCTAACTACTTTTATAATTTTTTTCTGCCTTGAGTTACCAACTACAAGATACGGGGAAGTAAATTAACGTTCTACAAGCTTCTAATAGTAATTTTTTTAAACACTACTCGTTTTCTTATATTATTGCGCATACGTGGAATAATTTAACCATTACCTTCAAAATCTACACGCACTGTCCAGCAATTAAGGTTATTAATAAAAAATGGATGCCAGTGTAAAAACTGTTTTTTACAGCTTCGTTTTACCTAACTCAATGGAAATTATGTGTTTTTTTCTATTTAATTGTAATCTTTTCCTCCAGTCGATTAATTTAATTTTTATCGTATTTTATATAGAAATTTATCTTTAAATTTATTGCTCTAGAGCTTAGTATATGAGCCTCTGGCTCGGGAGACTGGGCAACCACTCCCCGCGTTATCAACGATGAATAAAATTACTTACTAACAAACTTGGACGCTGGACATGGAGTTCTTTTACCAATTATATGAATCATAATTACAACAAAATTCTTCAATCCAAAAGGTCGTTGTCTTGATTTTACTTTGCACGACGGCCAACAAAAATATACATAAAAATAAATTTCAGGGTGAATTTTAATCCTGGTTAAGATATCAGAATGTTGCTTATTCAGTCAGTGACACAAGCGACTCGGAAAAAAACAAAACCGACTTCTTGTCGAGATCATTATCCTCTCCCTTGCCCAGATGCTCTACCCAGAGCTACAGAAGGCTACTGAGAGCTGAGGATATTGAACTAAGTTCATGTAAGAAACATTCTCCACACTGCTACGACTGGAATGTCGATAGTTGGCAACCATCTAATAACCATGGCTCCAACAATCTTCTACTCCGTAGGGAGGGTAGGAGAGAACCCTTAAAACGAGGGTGAGCTCTAACGAGTCTCTTGTCTCCTATAGATCTGTGGGAGAGCAAAAAAGAAATAGCTTTTAATAACTCAGTATGACGAAAGAGCACGATATGACGGCTTGATAGGTCGTCCTGGACGTGTGCGCACTGACATCAGATAGTTAATATTGAATAGTTAGCATCCCGTTTTCCTGGTTAAGTGTGTCAAACTCATATTGACAAGCATCTTACGTTCTCTGGGGAAAGTGTCAACGCCACTACCTGCCGTTTACACTCAAGCGACCTCTTAGGCCTTTACTCCTTGTGATTTTCTCTAACGCCTTGAAGGATTTTAACTAATTCTGGAATCTCTACAGCTTTGTGTTCGTCGTGTAGCGGAGCATTAATTTTTCTTTGTAGATCGCTGCGTTACTTCCGGCGCTACCTTGTCTAGAGAATGTTCAGATAATGGAGAGTGGCGCGAAATGGAGAGCGGAGGAAACAAACAAACAAACAAAAAAAAGCGGGAGAAAGGAAAAGGGAAAGAGGGAGAGAAGAGGGTTTCTTCCCACACCTCGCTGCTTTTTCTTGCTTGCTTTTCTTTGAGCCGTTTCAAGTATGTGAACACCTGAAACTGGCTATTCTGGCGTTAGAAGACTCGGCCGTGGCCGCAACAAAGAATGACATTAAAACTTTGAATGCCTTATTCAAAGGAGCAAAGTTAGGATCACTGTTTGCCATACAGGTAAAGTTTAAATGATGACATAATTCCTTCAAGATTTACAATAACTGTAAGAGCTTAAGCTAAATTTCATTTAGCCACGTTTAAACTCATCACCAATAGATGAGCTTGGGAGCTGGTGCCTTAAGGATTACTGGAGCCGGGCAAAGCTGTAGCAAGAAAAGGAGGTACCCATGGTAACCCTGCAAGCGGCCACCACCCAAACAACCTCCCGTACTTTCCGGAAAGAAGGGGCCGCGACACAGGGACCTCCGACTCCAAGAATACCAAGTACCAGACACATCAAATCCCCCAAGGCGAGAAACATGAGAAAGGCATACTTACCGATAGCCATGCATACGTTGAAAAACGCAGGCAACTGGAACAAGAGGCAGAATATGCCCCCCCCCGCCCAGGTGTGAGGCACTCTGAACCAACAGAGAACAGCATCCCCTAGGTCCTACTCCCTTGAGAAAGCTGGGGCTGACCCGTGAGGCGAATGGACAGGCCCGCGAGAGCTTCAGTAGGTGTGCGAAAGCAGAGTTGATGAGCATTAATGGTCCAACGGCCCAAGACCTTGGATCAGGTGGTCAGGGACAGCGAAAGCTGTGGATTGAGAAGTTCCCAGCTGTCGAAAGGATCTGCCGCAACCAGTTAGTCAGAAGTATGCAAGTCAAAGGTTGACCATTGGACTGCAGAAACAGTGGGCCAGGAACATTGCCCCGCACCGAAAAAAAGATAGGCCAGCATAACTTGGACGGCACACAGGAGAGTAGTAACCCGGCCAATATACACATAGCAGCCCGCTCAAAATGGGTCAGTCTTGGCGCCATCATTCGGAGACGGATGCAAGAGACTGAAACCGTGGAATCGACTGCAATATCGGCGACTGACAAATGAGTCGTAGGTGAGAAGCTACTGTAGCTAGGTTAGGAACAGTAAATTCTGCTGAACGAAGAAAGCCAAAATAGCCTAAAGTGCAAGCTGCCCAGAACATGCAGTGATCGTACGTGCTAAGGTCCAAGGCTTTGTGAATGAGGAACAAGATGCTGTCAGTTACTGGCAGTCGATGAGCAGACGAAAAGTCCTGAGAACGCTAGATCCCCCTCATTACACGCTGGAGGCGAAGGCAATTGAACAGGGGGTCAGGAAAACCCTGCTCAATGTGGAGGGAGCGAGTGGCTGACAAATAGACCTTAATAGACGAATGCTGCATGGAGCTGGTCAAAAGGCTTGAAAACCAACGCCAGAAGCCAAGAGGGTCGCCGTGCGATCGCTTAAGTTCGAAGGCTGAGCGTGAACCCCCTGTACGAGAAAATTAACCAACCCTACCCCTTACAGTTTAGTGACGTTGAATAGCACTACCAAATTAGGGCTAGGGCTACCAAATAAGGTAATGAGCACGTGCGTGCTGAGTAAGCTAGAACTGGACGAGTCGAAAAAGTATAGAGAGCGCGAGTTTTCCTTGGAGGTTTTTTCATCGAGTTTTGTGAGAGTTTGTGAGTCGGATTGAAACGGAAAAAACCAGGAAACCGTGTTATTGTGAGTTCTATGGGCTGTTTCATTGTTCAGCTCATTTTTGGTGCAGAGACCAGGACGCGCTGAAGAAATACACAACGCTAGCGAGACAGTTTGAGAAGCGAAGTGATCCTTTCTCGGAGTCAAAACAAACATGAGCGACAGCGAAGAACGGAGCGTGAGTTGTGGAAGGAAAAGCTTGAAGCTGAATTACTTGTGGCAGAAAAGAAATTAGAAATGGAAAAACAGCTGTTTCCAGCACCACAAAGTTACCGAAATTAAAGATAACACCGTTCAAGGGTACCGCCGGCGACTGGATAAGATTTGAAAACATGTTCCTGACGCAAGTTGATGCGAAGTCGATTTCCGACGAAGAGAAATTCGGGTACCTTCTGGAATCCGTCAGCCCGAAGGTGAGAGACAGAATTGCAAATTTAAAGCCTGGAACTGTTGGTTACAAGACAGCGTGGGATCAACTAAAGAAAGAATATGGGCAAGCAAAGGTCGTCATGAATGCGCACATGGAAGAAATCATCAATTTATTTCCAGTCAAGGCCTCCAATTATTTCAAGGTGCAAGAATTCTACGAGAAACTGAGTAGGAACTATGACGCGCTTCAAACCCTCGAAGAAGGCCAAAAGTTACAAGGGTTTGTTATGACTACGCTCAACAAGTTACCTCACGTAAAGCCCGATCTGGTGAGAGTGGATGACAGTTGGGAGGAATGGTCCATGGAAGACCTGATTGATGCTCTGCAGAAGTGGCTTAGGAGAAATCACTTCGAAAGCAGCAAATACGAAAAACATCTGTTCTCACAGAAGCAAGGAGATAAGCTGAAACCCTATTGCCTTTTCTGCCGAAAACAAGAGCACTGGAGTGAGGACTGTACCCTAGTAACAGTATTAGCGGACAGGAAGAAGTTCTTCATAGATCACAATTTATGCTTTAATTGTGGAAGGCAAAACCACAGAGCAGACCAGTGCCGTAGGCGTGGCTGCGCCAAGTGTAAACACAAACACCACAGAGGCATATGCGATAGACCGGAGAGGGAAAGCAGTAATCCAGATGGAGTGTCATTGACGGTCTACTCTAATTATGCAGAGGAGAAAGTGCTAACTGCGATTATTCCCGTCAGTATTGGGGGACAAGTGCTTTGGGCCTACCTAGATACAGGATCTGGACGCAACTTCATTTCACGTGAAGCAGTCAAGTTAGTAAAGTTGAAACCGACACGTCACGAGACTAGCGAATTCTTGACAGTCAATGGAACCAAAGTCCAGACAATGCCAATCTTTGACACCCATATTAAGTCCCTGAACGGGAAATCATGCGAAGAGTTGGAATTCACTGGATCGAAGTTAGCTGATTTTACTACAGTGAGAAGGCCAGACATGAATCAGCTGAAGTTGAAGTACTCACATACACAAGACAAGCGGTTCTACATGACGTCAACAGGAGAACATCAGATACACCTCATTCTCGGAGACGGTGTTTATAGCAGAATAAGGACGGAGAGAGTATTCAAAGGGCACCAGGGAGAGCCGCTGGTAGAGGAGACAACGTTCGGTTGGGTGGTCCATGGGGGAGACGAATATAGGAGTGGGAGCAGCTGCATGTACATGAGAGAGGTTAATGACTATGAGAAACTGTACAGTTTGGATGTACTGGGAGTCGAGGACCGGGGAGAGAATGATCAGCTGGATGTTCTGCGTGACTTTAAAGAGAGTGTTGTCAGAAAGCAAGATGGAAGGTATGAGGTTGGTTTTCCTTGGATAACGGGAGCTACATTAACGAACACAAATGAAGCACTTAGCAGAAAGCGGCTTGAAAACGTGGAGAGAAAGCTTTCAAGAGATAAGAAACTGAAAGCAGAGTATGGTGGCATAATTGAAGAGCAAATCAGAGCAGGGTAATCGAGGAAGCTCCTCAGATTCCATCTGGAGAACGTGTGTTTTACATGCCTCACAAGCCAATTGTAAAGCAGAGTGCAGTTACGACTAAGGTTCGCATGGTGTTTGACGCAAGTGCTAAGCCCCAGCCTTTGACCTACAGCATCAATGATTGCATGTTTACTGGTCCTCCATTGCAGCCGCTTCTTTGGGACATAATGATTAGAGTGCGAATGTCTACAAGTCTGCTCCTTGGAGACATAGAAAAGGCGTTTCTCCAGATAGGTGTGAAGGAGGAGGATAGAGATGCCGTCAGATTCTTGTTCAACATTAAAGGAACATTTAACGTGTACCTTTCGGAGTTGAAGCAAGCCCTTTCCTTCTGGGAGCCACTCTGCAGCATCACTTTGAACAACAAGGGTCAGAATTTGAAAAAACAGTGAGAGCACTTAAGGAGAACACTTATGTTGACAAACTCATGCAAACGGGAGGAAATGTAGAGAAACTCATGCGGTTCAAAGAAGAGAGTACTGCCATACTTGAGTCTGCCAGGTTTCCGGTGCACAAGTGGGAATCTAATGTCAAGTTTCTTGAAAGTGAAGGCATGCCAAATCCAAGCAAGATCCTCGGACATGTGTGGAATAAGGATGATGACACACTGGAGCTTCTTGCAAAGCTTTTTCCACAAGAACATCCAGTGACCAAGCGCACTATATTCAGTTACCTAGGAACTGTCTATGACCCACTCGGGATAATCTCGCCCATCATGGCTGAGGGAAAGCATATTTATCGAGAAGCCTGCGATGAGAAGAAAGGCTGGAATGCAGAAGTTTCCCCCGGATTGAAGAACCAATGGTTAAGGTGGACGAAGAAACTTAAAGATGTAAGGGTGCCTAGAAGTATTGCTTCATTTGCCGGAGAGATAGGAGCAGTCCATTTACATATTTTCGCAGATGCCAGCATTCTAGCATGCTGTGCAGCAGCTATTGCGGTGGTAGAACATGAGGCAGGCCTGACCAAAGGACTTCTGACCTCAAAGTCGCGGATATCAAAGAGAAGTACATCAATAGCAAGACTGGAGCTTGTGAGTGGCGACATGGCAGTAAACATGGCGAAGAACCTCAGCACTGCTCTCCGGCAATGGCCCATTCAAACCATCAACATTTGGATGGACAGTATGGTAGCACTATATTGGATAACCAATCCTGGGAGAGGATGGAAGGTGTTTGTATCAAATAGAGTAAAGAAGATAGCAGAAACCGCTGGTCCAATCAACATCACTTGGAAGTACTGCCCATCAGAGCTGAATGTAGCAGATCTCGGAAGTAGAGGGGCAACCATTGTGAAGATGGAGAGAGGAAACTGGTTTGCCGGTCCGGGTTGGCTCTTGGACAAAAGGCGGTGGCCGGTAGGCTCTTGCCGATTGTGCTAGCATAATTTTTGGCATAATCTGAGGAATTGAGCATAATTTTTGCCCTTTTTCCAAAAGTAGCACTGCTAGCATAATCCGTATATTTTCTTGTCTTAATAGCACAATTTTAGAATAATTCAAGAAAACGAAGATCTCAGCTACTAAAAACGATAGATTACTATTAACAGTTGCTTCCACTCCTATTTTTCGATTTTTTTTTTTACTTGTGTTGAGATACCGCGGGAGTTCGATGAAACGGAACCGGAAGTCCGTGTCTCGGTCCCAGACTCCTTAGTCTTTCTCCCAGTGCTCGTTTCAAAATGGCGGCCGCCACGCCAAACCAGTCAAGTGCAGTGAACTTACATCCAGATAGTTTACAAGGTTGCGAGAACAGAGAGGATAGACCAAAGCCTGCACAACTTGCCCGGGATAGACGCCTCGAATCCACCACTGGAAAATACAAGAGGAGGGGGACGAGTAATGTCACTAATGTGAAAAATGTCCCTTTGCAAGATCGTATTAATCAGTTCCCTGATCAGCACCTGAGTGTCAGAGGCACAACGATCTTTTGCAATGCCTGCAGAGAAATGGTATCATCCAAAAAGAGCATTTTAGCATCACATTGTAGTTCAAGAAAACATGCCAAAGGGAAAGATGCGCTGAAGAGATCAAGGTTAAGAGAACAAACGATAGCCGAGGCACTCAGCAGAGAGAAGACTCGTAAAGACAACACGCTGCCGTTGGCTGAGCAAGCATACCGACAGGAAGTAGTGGAGGAATGTTTGAAAGCAGGGATTCCAATCGGGAAGGTAGACAGGCTACGTCCTTTGCTAGAGAAAAATGGGTATCGCCTCACTCATAGTGCGCATCTCGGACAGTATGTTTCTCTTATTTTCAAGCAAGAAGTTGAGAAAAATAAAGAAGGAACTGTCTTTGCCAGGAGAAGATATGACAAGGGACGTTTCAGTAATATTTGACGGGAGCACCAGGCAAGGTGAGGTTATTGCGATAATCCTTCGCTTTATTAATGATGAGTGGATGATAACACAGCGTCTTATAAGAATTGACATTTGCTCAAAGTCGGTGAATTCAAAAGAACTAGCAAGAGTTCTCAACGAAGCCCTTTGCGTTGAATTTGGGATCAAGGCGAACTCTTTGCGTTCAATGGATGAGGCCTACACCCGCCACAGTAGAAGCCCTAAGGATTTTCCATTTCCTCGACAATGATGCAACTATCAATGGCCTAATTAGAGAGCTTCCACAGTACGTCGCTGCTGCTCAGGATGTGGTCATTGAACAAGAGGAAAAGAAGGTGGAGTGGTGGCAGGCCCACGCAGACCGTCTCCCAAATTGGTCCATGGCAGTGAAGAAAATACTGTTGGTCCAACCATCGTCTGCTGCCGCAGAGAGAGTATTCAGCATCCTGGCAGCTTCATTCAACGATCAACAAGATCGTGCACTTGCAGATTACTTGCAAGCAAGTGTGATGCTTCAATATAACAAGCGCTAATTAACTGTTAGAGAACGAATTAGAGAAGTCAAGCCGGACTGCGTGGTTCAGAAACGAGCGAGATTATTCAATGTTAAATTTGTTATCCAGGGCTTTGTCAGAAACTGCATGGTTAAGTTTTCACTGTATTTGTTTTTATTTGTTTTGAAACCCAGCGCGCACAGTTCGTTGTTGCTAGCGCGCGCAAAGTTCGTTGTTTACTCGAAATTTGCTTACTTTACCATGGTAACTGGAGGCCATTTGAGTGCAAAACCTTGCGCAAACTGTGTCACGCTCTGCTACACGCGATGGTTAGCAACTAGCAAGCTATCCGCGGATAGTTATCCACCACACTATCCAGGCTTTGTGCAACCTACTTTTGTTCGCTGGATAACTATCCGCTGGATAGCAGATTTATTCGCCGTATAGGCCCAACCACCGGATAAAGTTACCCAGGTTTTGAACAACCGGGCCCAGAACGTCTGGCCAGGGTTAATAGAATACATTTTCAAACTTGTCTTGTGAGTTGTGAAGTTTGTGCACAGAATAATTTTTTCAAAAAGTAGCATAATTTTGAAAAGCGAGCATAATTTGAGCATAATTTGGGCAAAAAACGAGCACTGCCACTAGCATAATATGCCACTTTTACTAGCACAATCGGCAAATGCCTTGTGGCCGGAGCAGCCAAGGCTGAATAGCACCAAAGAAACAGATGAAGAGAGTAAGGTCACCCAAGAAGCAGTTCTCCGCACACAAGAGCGCATGTTCGATGAGTGGGATGCCTTGTTAGAAAGAAGCACCTACTGGCGTACAATGAGAGTAACAGTATGGGTGTTACGCTTTATCAGAAACTGCAAAGCGAGAAGCAAGTCAAAGAAGATGTCAGGCCCATTAGTTACGGAAGAAATCACAACTGCAAGCGACTACTGGGTAAAGCGAGTTCAGAAAGCAGAGGATACTTGTCTGAAGTCCCCAGGATGGAAGTTGGTCAAAGATGACTGTACAGGAGTTCTCAGGTGTGAAGGCAGAATTAAAGGATATAGGCCGATTTACCTTCCTGGTGGTCTACTTGCAGAGAAGCTTATCCTTCACATCCACCATCAGGTCATGCATCTTGGTGTCGCGAACACGATGGCGAGCGTGAGAGAAAACTGGTGGATACCAAAGTTGAGAGTGAAAGTGAAGAAGGTCATTAAGAACTGCAACATCTGTAAAGTATACTCCACCAAACCTTATGGAGTGCCATCAACTAGTGCTCTGCCAGAATATAGAACGGAGGGGAGCAGACCGTTTGAAGTAACCGGAGTGGACTTTGCCGGACCCTTGCTGTACAAGGTCGGTAAGAAAGAAGAAGGAAAGTGCTATGTCATTATTTTCACCTGTGCCGGCTCCAGAGCGGTCCATTTGGCAGTTGCAAGAACCCAAACGGCAGATGAATTCAAGAGTAAGCTGAATGCCTTTATCTCGCGACGAACAAGACCTCGCATCATCATCTCGGATAATGCCAAAGTGTTTAAGGCTACAGCAGATTGGATCAAGACAGTGAGGAGAAGTGAGAAGTTGCAGAATTACTGAGCACGTGAGAACATCCGCTGGCAGTTTAATCTTGCAAAGTCACCCTGGTGGGGAGGAATCTATGAGAGACTGATTAAGGAGATAAAGAAGACCTTGCATAAGACCTTGGGGAGGTCACACCTTTCCTATGAAGCATTTGAATCAGTCATCATGGACATCGAAAGAAATTTGAACAATCGCCCCTTGACATATGTTGAAGCAGAGAGAGAGGAAGAGGCGGTACTTACACCAAACATGATCCTCTGGAGACGAGATGTGTATGCGGTAGAACACACTGAAGGCTCAGATGCAGAGAAGCTAACAAGGATGGCAAAACGATTGGAAAATGCTAAGGCCAATGCATGGAAACGCTGGAAAAGGGAGTATGTCCATAGCCTAATGGAAAGTCACAGGCTTAACAAGGAAACGGGAACTATACCTCAAGTGGGAGAAATTGTACTCATCATTGGAGACTAAAAGAACCGCAGAGAATGGAGAAAGGGTAAAGTAGAGCGTCTTATCAAAGGCAAAGATGACGTCGTTAGAGGGGTGACATTGCTACACAAAAGGCACACTATTGACCGACCGCTTCAGTTAGTTTGTCCCTTGGAAATCAGAGCGGTGGAGGATGTTGACCAATCTCAAAGGGGAGAGAGAGATCGAGCTGATGAAGGAGAACAGAGACCAAGACGAGCTGCAGCTCAGAGGGCTGCTCAGAGAATCGCAGAACAATTGCAAGAAGAAGAGAATTGATAAACTGAACTGTGTTTGAGTATAAACCGGACTGTCATATAGCAAATCGGATTAGTCTCAAGTTACGTTTGATTGTAAAAATTGCGTGCTACAATTTTTAGGGGAGTTGTGTACGAGAGATTTACCAACCCTACCCCTCACAGTTTTGTGACGTTGAATAGCACTACCAAATTAGGGCTAGGGCTACCAAATAAGGTAATGAGCACGTGCGTGCTGAGTAAGCTAGAACTGGACGAGTCGAAAAAGTATAGAGAGCGCGAGTTTTCCTTGGAGGTTTTTTCATCGAGTTTTGTGAGAGTTTGTGAGTCGGATTGAAGCGGAATAAACCAGGAAACCGTGTTATTGTGAGTTCTATGGGCTGTGTCATTGTTCAGCTCACCCCCAACCCCCACCCCCACCCACCTTATAGATGGCACAGTTTTTGTTTGCGAAATCGCACTTCCAGGAGCGAACAAACGGCTGAAGTACCAGAAGATAAAGCGGAATCGCCATCAGCTGCCAGGGCCAGCTTCACAGCATTAACCACCGTGGCTAGAAAGGCCGGACCTAGCGAACCACGATGGCGAAGCCGACTTGAGTCTGCGGGGTTGCGATTGAAATCGCAGCCAAAGGTTCCTTTCCAGAGGACTGCGAAGACTCGGAAAACTGGTCCACAGATAAGCTGTTGTTTGCTTGACGAGCGGTCATCGTGAAAAGAGAGGAAAATTTTGAGCAAGGCGGTGGTAGGCAAGCTTAATATGACTTTGCAAGTAACTGCTAGCAAGCAAACTGCATTTATGAATCCCGAGGTGCCCCTGGTGGATGACTAGGGCCACCCCAAGCCAGGCAACAAGAAACCGCTGGCCATCATTGTTTCTATTTTAACTTTGCCTAAATTTCATTTAGCCTCATAAAATGTTCTTGACCCTGGCGAGGATTGAACGTGCAACGTCTGGGTTAGATCTACCAGGGCTGTGACTGACTGAGCAACAAGGCCAAACAGGAGCAGGTTGTGAGAAATTCGGTATTTGTTCGTATAAAGTGAAGCCATTTCTGTCCAATTACATTGTCTGACCACATTTTTGGAGATCATTTAGAGAAGGACAAACACGACTATGAAGCAATCGGATTGAAGAATTTTGTTACAGTTAAAATTATATACAAAACAGAATAATATACATACCGAACATGTTCTTTTAATGCCATTTAATGGCAGCTTACAATTCCTACTAAAGCGAGTCACAAAATGTGTACACTTTTTGTCGACCACGAGCTCACTAAAAAGTGTACACATCTTGAAAACGACTCTACTTCTCGTGGCAGTAATAGATTTTGGTAATCTATCAGCAAATTATTACTACACTAATTATTCCTAACGTACTATGGTCTACCGTAACTTGCAAAAACGCAGTTTCAGTCAAAAGAGACTATATGATGCTCTCACAGATTCTCCTTGGACGGAATCAGAACAGAGGGATCCGACATAAAGGACAGACTCGACTGTAATGAAGACAAGAAAAAGGATATAAATATTTATATTAAAAACTGAATAATTCGATAACGTAATTCTAGAGCTCTGATAGGCTTAGCCATCATGAGCCATTATACCATGCTCTCCAAATATGGTAACTGTACGCGTCTGCTCAAAATTAAAAACAAGCTGAAAATCGGTTGTTTTTACAAATAAAGTCGGGAAGAATTCTCGATACTTTGTGGGCGTTTTTAATAAAACAATTCCGCTCGCGCTTGTTGGATATATGGTGATTATAGCGAACTCATATCCAACGCGCACTCATGGAATAATTGTTGAATATACAAAGCAGGTAATTCACTATAAGATGAAGCAGAAGCATATAACCCTGAAGCGTATACCGGTAACTCGGTTCCAATGCAGGGGTGTTTTGAAAAACCAATCGAAATTTACTTCTAATATGGAATTACTAACACGGGAGACTGTCGCGCGGGTACTTAGAAAAACCTTGCACCGCGATGTAAAAGAAGTGATAAAAAGGGCACTTACAGTTTTACGGAGTGAAATTCGACCACTGCGGTCAATGTTATTACCAAAATGGCCAGGGCTGAATGCCATTAAATCCGACGTCTGAATTAACTGCCGTATTTAATTAATTCATTAAATTTGGCACTTGTGAAATTTAATATTTGAACTAAGCCTAAGCTAAGAAACTGAAATAAGTTTATCGATAAGGCATAAGATCTAATCGAGTGAGTAGGCATCAATAATCGGCTGGGAACAATCTCTTTTGGAACAATACAGTAAGTTACGAGAATGATGGTGACTTACTGGTCATTTCTAAGCAGCTCAATGGCACATTCTACATGTAGCTGGTGCAAACATGGCAATGTGTAGCAATCAATGTCTGGATCTAACAGCTGAGATTAACAAAAAAAAAATAACAATTTACCACTGTACTGGCCAGAGAATCAGTAATAACACAACCCTACCCACATGAACAAGGTTCTTCTTATTTGAATTAATGACATAACGATTATTACGTGAAAAAAGAGTGTACATCCTATCAGTGCTATGATGCTCACAGTTATTTCATTTTTATTTATTTTGTTTTATTATTTTTACCACACAAAATAAAATTACAAAAAGTGGCAGTAAAATCATAACAAATAGATTAATAAGATTAATTAAAATAAACAGACGGGAAAGTGACTCTGGCAGGGAAATCTCCAAGAAGCCAATGAGCTAATAAGAAGCAGAGATTCTCCCCCACCCCCTTGGGCATTTTAAATCCTTAACACTTTGATTGCATAATTTCTAGGCGGCAATTTAAAATACAAGAAGAAATAATGTGTATATAAGGATATAAGCAGGGGCGGATCCAGGATGTTTTTTAGGAGGGGGTGCACTCGTCTCTTGCTCTACTTCAACACCAGTAAACCACATAGTTCTTTTCTGCAGAATACCAGTTGTATTAGAAAACCGCAGGTCATCTCGAAGGGGGGGTGCGCACCCCCTGCACCCTCCCCTGAGATCCGCCAGTGATAAGTATGTGAAATACAAATATTGGTAGTTCTAGGCATATTGAAAACAAATGTGCAAGAAGAACAGATAATTTAAGCTCACCCCCAAGCAGATACAGCACTCAAAAGGTTCACACTCCTGGTGAGATTCAGGAAGCTGGCAGTCAACATACCTACAGCAAATCCAACAGTTGTGGGTGGGCGCCTTTAAACCAAATTATAAGAATGATGAGTCAAAAAATAGAAAGTCTACATATTTGTAGCTAACAACAAACACTTATCAAGCCTGTCAGAACTGCAGTCTCCTATCCGTTGTTTCTACTCAACTAGCCTCGCACAATAAATAAAGGCGTTTTTAAGGGAGTTAGATCTATACTCCTTTCCTCCACAAACACCTGTTTGCTACCCAGTCGGTCATTGACGTACTTTGACTCCACATGACTGGCAAGCAACATTTTATTGGTGCCCACCAAACAAAAAAAATAACATTGATCACAAAAAAATAAATAAACGTTTCTGGAAATTTTTGGGATGGCCCAGAGTGAAGGATAAGGATTTCCCTTAAACTGATTCATGTACGAGGCTTGAGCTGTAATGGGAGTCTATCAATCATCAGACGTCTGTCTAAATTTTCCCACTGACCAACTTGAACTAAGTCTACCAGTGGTCATATAATGATGGCTGGACAGATCGAATACCAAAGACTAAAGCTCTATTACTTTTAAGTTGAAGATTTGCCAAGTACATAAAGATTCAAAAGTTAAAATTCGACTTGTTATATGGCTGAATCTGCGAGCGGGCAAGGCGAAGTGAATCCTGTGTACTGATTGGCTACCCAAACAGGCAGGATGGACCTATCTTACCTGCTTGCGATTTCCTGTGTTGGTTTTGGTGTTGCGTTTTAACACAATCAAACGTAAATAAAATTACGTAATTAACATAATAAAAACTACATGTAAAAGAAGTTAAAATGCGCATGAAATTCGTGCATAATTTTTCATAACTCAGTAGGAAATGAATAATGAATAAAGTGGACCATCTTGAACCTAAATATTTGTGCTTTAACGGTGTAATATCCTGGCCCCAAAATGTTACTAGTGGAGTTCCGCAGGGAAGCATTTTCAGCCCTCTTCTATTCATCCTCTATGAATATTCAATGTGTTCTCCAAAGAGGTGTATGCTGACGACACAGCCATACAAAGAGGGGCAGTCAGAATTTTATGTTGTACCTCTGGCTGTGTGAACTGAATTTAGAAAGAAATCCATTACATACCACTGGTAGCAAGGAACTACGATGAACTCCCGGACTCAGCAGACCAGTGCAAATCTTTACCTCAATTTAAAGAGACGCTGAGGACTGTTATTTTGTAATTTTGCTGTATAGCTCATTTTTCAAGTATCCCTCTCACCGTGCATTTTCCTATTTTGTTATATTCTCATGCATATAGTTTTAGTTTATCAGGACCCCTTTTGAAATCAGCTCTGCTGAAGGGGTAAATCCTGTAGAAATACTGGTAAATAATAATAATAATAATAATAATAATAATAACAATAACAATAATTAATTGTTGAATCCCCTCCCTTCTGGAAGTTTCACAGCCCTCAAACCCAATGTCACCTATTATTTCTAAAAGCAACCTTGATTGTCACTCTGCAAGATAAGTGTTTCATAAAATTATTATGTTTGCAAAATAGCTCTAACTTACATTTTTGCATTATAACTGTATGCGAAAAGAAAGAAAATTTGTTTAACTTACTGCTGTGCTATATTGCCCATATTGTTGAGAAAAGGCAGCACATATGTTTTGTTCTTGTGCCGACTCCCTTCTGGCTTCAACAAATTCTCTCTCCCTTCTTTCAGTGGATCTCTAAAATGAACATGACAGATTACTCAGTCACCACTAACACTATAAAAATTGTTCACCTGGAGTCTGAAGTTTCTAAACACATACAAACTCGGCATCCATTTATACTTTTCCAGAAAAGAACAATATTAATTTTATTTATTTGCTTATAGCCTCATCTACACTCTGGTGAATGTTGACAAATCTGGGGCCCTGTGAGGGTAAATTCCAGGAAGCAAAAGCAAATAAAATGATATCACGACATTTTTTAAAAAAACGTTTTAACTTCTGACAGTGACATGAAGTATAAAGACACTTTAAAATCCAGACATGCAAACGACATATTAGCACCCCCTTCGCAGGCCAGGCTTCAAAATATCTGTTTACATCATTCACCTCAGTTGACCTCATCACAGCAAACATAGTAGCTGAGGACTCGTAGACAATAAATTGAATAAATTAATAAATTAAAAATTTCTATAGTGCTCTTTCAAGATGCTATCAAAAGCGCTTTCCAAAATTTCATATAAAATTTAATACAATATTGAATGGAGAAAAAGTAACAAATAAAATTTAAAGTAACTCGTTAAAAAGAAAGGTCTTTGATTGATTTCTTAAAACTATTTTAAGGAAGCAACATTTCTAAGAACAGAAGGCAGTTTGTTCCAAAGTGCAGGGGAAGCAGCATGAGCAAAGGAGCAAGCACCAAGTGTAGGCAGCATTTTCTGTGTAGGAGGTAGCAGCAGAGTACTGTTGTTTGAGCGGAGACCGTAGGTAGATTTGGGTTGGACAGTTATAAGTTCACTGATGTAGGGACGTCTCCTTATTTAACAAGGCATGGAGCAGGAAAGAGTAGAGATGCATGTACAAAAAATTCACTTTGAGTTCTGGATAAGGTTAGACATGTGCCATTGTGTCTTGCTTGACATTTCCCATTTCGATTTGTCACACCACACAGTAGCCTGGTGAAATGTCCCTTGCAGCATGGAGCAAGGAGAGGTGACTGTTTTCACAGGCTACACCGTGTGGCATGATTTCTCCTTTTTTTCTTTCCAAAATAAAGTCCGGGAAAAATTAATGGTCCACTTAAGTATCGTAGCCCGGCGTAGACAAGACAATACATGTATTTTTATTTGGAGTCTTGAATAATGGCATTACATTGGCATTCAACCAATCAAATTAAAGGGAACCTGACCAGTTCAAACAAAAAATGCACCAGGGATAAGGAGCTAGTTGGGTAGAGGCCTCTCTTAACACATGACAGGATATGAAGTCAGGCCCTCAAGCTCTAGAAGTTTCACAATACCAGATTATGTGATGTTTAGAGTCAGTGTCAGGAAATGGGTTGGCACGAGGAGTAGGCAGAGAGGGGGTATCCTCTCTTGTACGGGATGAGTATCAATTATTTAGTATGTACACTTTTGTGTCCAAGAAAGTGACCTCTGTTTCTGACATCCCAGCCATGAATTTTATAGTAGAGTGTAAGTTATTTGCCTCTTCTACAAACCAATCTATTTCCCATCACCTAGACTTATGTTTTACAAAGAAAACACATCATCAAAACTAACTTTCCAAAAACAGCAGCTTGAGTATTTGGTTCTCTTATGCCTCACATGTTTTTGTCGATGCCTCGCACATGTTGTTCTTGCCTTGCACGTCTATGTCACATGCCTCACTGGTTCGCATCACACTCCATAAACAAACCCATGCATACAGAAAGAGACTCAGGGCCACCACACAACTTCAACATAATAATTTATTACTTTCATTTTCAGTTTTGTTAACTTTAATGTCTTTACTTTCCACCGTAAGAAATGAGCATAAAGTGAACAGCAAGGAATGTGAGGTTAGTTTGCAATGGAAGATCATTAAAATGTTTGAGTAAGGGGAGCTAATAATATTATTCACGGGCCTTGGGGGTGAAGTTAAGCTTACAAAGGGGTTGTTTGGGCTGAAGACAAGAGGATAAGCTGGACCAGAGCCTTGATATCCCTAACCTCCCACCCAGACATTCTTAGGGGTTTGTCACACATTCATACCCCCTGAACGTCTGCTGAATCAAGTGGTTAATTCCTTTCCCATTGTTCACAAATATCAACCGGAGCTCACATGCAGATTATCAGAGACCCAATTGGCTCTGTTGAAGTCAAAGTGTTGACAAGCCAAACACATAAATTATGTACAAGTTTGGGTAGAGTGTGATACGTGACGAAAGAGTTAGGTCCGGACAAGAATATTTAGAAGATAAATGTCAGTGTTTTGTATATTTCTCTTTGTAAAGGCTAGAGCAGATGTCATTTAAAAAAAATGTTGTTCTGAGGGTGAGGCAACATCGGGGTTTAGTATGTAGTAACTGAACTAAAGGCAGAATTTTTTTTCGCACTTTATTGTTTTGTAGTAAAGCAGACTTCCGTTTAGCAAATTTTGTTTTCAAGCTCTTTCTGGGAAAGGCCTTCGCTCTTTCAAAATATTCTCTAGTTACTTTACACTACTCTCCTGCTACTGCAATTCTTAATGAAACCCCTACATTAGCCCTGAGTTTGATCAACGATCAGGGCTAAAGTAAAACTTCCGCAGAGAGTTTTTGATAAGTGTATGTAGACAAGCCAGTCTTCTTACACAAATTTAAACTACATCATTGCATTGAGTTAGTTTTGAAGTAATCCATATTAGTATTCACCAAATCAGTGGATAGCAATTTTCGCGCTTTCTGATTCAGGCTCCCGTAATTCGGAATATCCTTGGATATTCACTGTTTTGGGACGGGATTCAAAATGGCTCCCCGTTTTGCGACAGTTTCGAAAGACGAAATTTTAGCAGTAAATGAAGCAGCTGCAACTAACAAATACCAAGAAAGAGACAAAATTTGGCTTGTTGGTGTTTACTGGTCGGTAGAAAAACATTTTCTTACTGAATTTGCAACAAAATCATAAAAAATGATCCTGGAAACACTGTCAATTAAAATGTAAACAAACTCTAACTCAGTGACGTCTTTTATTTACAAAAAGTTCCTTTTTGATATTTATCCAACTGATTTGGTAAATACTAAAACAACTATCCCCCTCAGGGTCGGTTCATAGCACTAGGTATATACCTCGACACTTCGCGTCTTGGTATATATATCTGTTGTAGTTCAAATTTTTTCTTTGGTTTGAATTTTTTTAAACTGGTTTAAATTTTTCAAACTGGTGTGAAATTTTCACACTGGTTTAAAATTTTTAAACACATCTCTCATTGTCATTTATTTGTATCTCTGCATGTAAAATACTCTGTGTAAAATAAACCCGTGATATTAAGGTGTCACACATTTTAGCAAGTGTTAATTTTACTGATTAGGGTTAAGCACTCATTTTACTAATTAGGTTTAAGCACTCATTTTACAGATTAGGGTTAGGGTTAGGGTTAGGGTTAGGGATAATACAGGTTAGGGTTAGGGTTAAGGATAGGGATAATACAGGTTAGGGTTAGGGTTAAGGATAGGGATAATACAGGTTACTACAGGTTGTACTCTGTGCATCGCCACCAATGGAAGAGGCTTAGGAACTATTTCTACTGTGAAACCAGAATAAGAGAGGGAAGCGGTAAATGCAGCGATTATCTTTGTTGTTATCCATTGCTGTTCAGGATGATGGTTCATGCTTGATATGTCACTGTTCTCTCCTTAAAGCTTTGATTGCAGTTTATTACTGACGTCCAGGTTATATTTCCTGGTTTGAGGAATGTATTGAGCAAAACTCTTCTTTGAAACGTTTGTACGAGTCTTTTTTTTGGTTTAAAAATACTGAAATTTTATTGTTTTTGCAACACGTACCTTTTTATTGTTCACAGTTAAGTAATAGAAGTAATACAAAAATGGGAAGGTACTAAAGTCACTCTATATAATTATGTTCAAATGATAATATGTTCATGATGACTGTCCATGATAAACATGCTTCAATGTTCAATTTGAATTGTGTGCCTCTTTACAAGCACTCGAAAATGAAATTTCTTTGTCATAATTTAATTTCACACCAGTTGCTGTACAAGGCTGTAACCTGGATGTTGCAATGTAACCTTGGATTACTCCAAATTGAGTGACAACTTTGGCATAGCCATTTTCTGTAGCAGTAATTTTTCCCATCAGCATATTTGGATGCATGGGTGTTTTTTTTATCAACTTTATCAATCTTTATAGAGACCATATCATCAACTTTGAAAGATTTGCTTCTGGAACTCTGCCGTGTTTGTTTTATCATTCTGTTGTTGTAATCTTCCTGATTTTCACTGATAGATTTGCGCTTTTTTGTCCGTTCATCACTTATGGATTGGGTACTTTCACCTGTGTCACTAGTAGTAACTGGAGCTTCACCTTCAGTTGCCTGGTCAAGTGACAATGAAGGGTTAAGCTGCTCCCTGTGTGGCTTTATGCCATATACTGCCTCATAAGGACTCTGCTTGATAGCACGGTGGTAGGCAATATTTCTTACATAAGCAGCTTCCATAGTAGACTGGCACCATTTGTTGCTTTCTTTATTAGTAGAAACTATTAGCGCTCTCATGTCTTCTTTCCATGATCTGTTTGCTCTCTCCACAAGACCTTGCGTTGTGGGAGTACGTGGAGAGCCATGCCCTTGCTTGATCCCATTTTCGTTGCAGAATGTTTCCATTTTTTTGTTCTTGAATTCCTTTCCATTGTCGGTGAGAATCATTTTGGGGAAACCATATGTGTGACAGTAAATTTTGATGACTCTCAGTACCTCATCAGCAGTTTTGTTTATAAGTGGTGAAACGTAAACATATTTGGTGTGATGATCTATGATGTTAATCGCCCAGGTGTGAGGTTCTCTGCAATCGCATGGACAGTTTCTGAAATCCATTAAGTCAATCTCCAGAAGAGAAAGAAAACGCGGAGACTGAAGAGGTTTTTCCACCATTTTCACACGACTGGTAATAGATTGTTGTTCAACATGAAAACGACATGAAGTAACGAACAGGCTGATTACCTTACTGTTAACTTCGCTGTAGTTATTGTTGATCCATTTGCTGGTTATCTGTCTTCCTCGGTGATTAATGCGTCTGTGAGCAAGGCTTAAGACCTCATGAAGCTGTCCTTTGGGGACCACTTTCTTTTTGTCTTCCGTTACTAGCGAATCATTTTCAAAGGACCAGTTCTTTCGCTTGATTGTGTTGATCTCCCATTTGGTCATTTGTAAACAGGTTTCTTGTGCTGAGTCTAGTCCGAGGGACTTTTCTGCTTGATGTTTCAAATATCTCTTTGCCTTCTCGAAAAAGTGGTCGTCGATAAACAACGTTATAAGAGATTCATGTTTGGTCTGTTTCGCTTTTAAATCATCTAATTTGTGGTGAAAAATGTCTTTTAAAACGCAGCAGTTCTCTTCCGTCGGTGCTTCCGCCATCTTATCAAAATTGCAAGTCCAAGTGTGCATCAAAAGCGCATGCATGTAAGTGTACGAATATTTTAATAATTAAGTTGGCCGAGCAGAGGGGAGTCTGAGACCAATAAATTATAATAGCAACAAAAATGAAATGGCTTTCAATGAAATCTAGCATGGCCTAATGGAGAGAACAGATGGCAACAGATCTGGAGGTTGGAGGTTCAAATCCTGGTGAGTACAGAATGAGGTTGCAAAAAAGAAGGAAATTGTTACTGAGTAAGGTAAGCGCAAAGTGGTAACGGAGTGGTAAGTTCTTGTCAGGGGGCTATCAGGGGTGGTTGATAAGAAACTGAGGGGTAGTAGTGTAGGGTTAGAAACTGTGAGGGGGTTGGTGGAGAGAGTGAGGCGGAAATTCACTTGTTTATTCTTCTTACATCTAGTTCTTCATCTTTGACCCCCCCTAAAAAGCCAAGCCCCTATTTTTTATCCACACCCCAAAAAATTAAAGGCCCTTTTTCAGACAGTTGATTAAAAACTGATTTACAAAAATTAAACCGGTTTAAAAAAAAACTAACTGGTTCAAAAAAATTCAACCAGTTTAAAAAAATTTAACCAGAGGTAAAAATTGAACTACAACATATCCACCACTATTCACCTCCTCTTCGGGGGATAGTTGTATAATATTATAATAAATTATTTATCAACTGACACAAGATAAACAATAAAAAGAGGAGTTCAACTCACCCCCAAACAGACAGAACAATCTTCTGTTTCGCACTGGTGATTTTGCAGCTGTGGTTGTTCCTCAGTTATGCACACACATGTACATCTACTGCAAATTTCACAGTTCTCAGCTGGTGCCTTTAAACCAGATTAATGTAACAATCAGGTGAGAAAAAGAATAGACATTATGTCTACAGTGTATAAATGTTTATTATCACATAGTACATAAAACCTCAAATTAAAGGTATCATGTACATTGTAATATAAAGAATTAACAAAGTTCTCAGTACAACAAACAGTATTCTTTATCCCAGTAACAGTAAAATATATATATAATTATAAGGAAAAGAACAATAATATTATAAAACTTTGTTATAACAAACACAGGCTACTTTTTCCCCATGATTAAAAGCTGGAAATGAAGTATTAAGATAATTAAAGAAGGATTCTTTCATAACTTAAATAAAACTGCAGTCATCAATCTAAAAAGGAGCTTTACTTTTTGACAATACATGCATAACTGTACGTGAAAAGAAAAAAAAATTGTTTAACTTACTGCCCTGCTATATTGCCCATATTGCTGAGAAAAGGCAGCACGTGTGTTTTGTTCTTGTGTGATCGACCCTCTTCTGGCTTCCACAAATTCTCCCTCCCTTCTTTCACAGGATCTCTAAAATGAACATGACAGATTATTCAGTCACCACTAACACTAAAATTGTTTACCTGGTGTCTGAAGTTTCTTAACACATACAAACTCGCAGCCCTCGTTCCAGATGCTATTAAAAGCGCTTTACAAAAATTTCACATAAAATTAAATACAATATTGAATGGAGAAAAAGTAAGAAATAAAATTTAAAGTGACTCGTTAAAAAGAAAGGTCTTTGATTGATTTCTTAAAACTATTTTAAGGAAGCAACATTTCTGATAACAGAAGGAGGTTTGATCCAAACTGCAGGGGCAGCAGCAGCAAAGGAGCGAGCACCAAGTGTAGGCAGCATTTTCTGTGTAGGAGGTAGCAGCAGAGTACTGTTGTTTGAGCGGAGACCGTAGGTAGATTTGGGTTGGACAGTTATAAGTTCACTGATGTAGGGACGTCTCCTTATTTAACAAGGCATGGAGCAGGAAAGAGTAGAGATGCATGTACAAAAAATTCACTTTGAGTTCTGGATAAGGTTAGACATGTGCCATTGTGTCTTGCTTGACATTTCCCATTTCGATTTGTCACACCACATGTAGCCTGGTGAAATGTCCCTTGCAGCATGGAGCAAGGAGAGGTGACTGTTTTCAAAGGCTACACCGTGTGGCATGATTTCTCCTTTTTTTCTTTCCAAAATAAAGTCCCGGGAAAAATTAATGGTCCACTTAAGTATACGTAGCCCGACGTAGACAAGACAATACATGTATTTTTATTTGGAGTCTTGAATAATGGCATTACATTGGCATTCAACCAATCAAATTAAAGGGAACCTGACCAGTTCAAACAAAAAATGCACCAGGGATAAGGAGCTAGTTGGGTAGAGGCCTCTCTTAACACATGACAGGATATGAAGTCAGGCCCTCAAGCTCTAGAAGTTTCACAATACCAGATTATGTGATGTTTAGAGTCAGTGTCAGGAAATGGGTTGGCACGAGGAGTAGGCAGAGAGGGGGTATCCTCTCTTGTACAGGATGAGTATCGATTATTTAGTATGTACACTTTTGTGTCCAAGAAAGTGACCTCTGTTTCTGACATCCCAGCCATGAATTTTATAGTAGAGTGTAAGTTAGTTGCCTCTTCCATAAACCTATCTATTTCCCATCACCTAGACTTGTGTTTTACAAAGAAAACACATCATCAAAACTAACTTTCCAAAAACAGCAGCTTGAGTATTTGGTTCTCTTATGCCTCACATGCTTTTGTCGATGCCTCGCACATGTTGTTCTTGCCTTGCACGTCTATGTCACATGCCTCACTGGTTCGCATCACACTCCATAAACAAACCCATGCATACAGAAAGAGACTCAGGGCCACCACACAACTTCAACATAATAATTTATTACTTTCATTTTCAGTTTTGTTAACTTTAATGTCTTTACTTTCCACAGTAAGAAATGAGCATAAAGTGAACAGCAAGGAATGTGAGGTTAGTTTGCAATGGAAGATCATTAAAACTTTTGAGTAAGGGGAGCTAATAATATTATTCACGGGCCTTGGGGGTGAAGTTAAGCTTACAAAGGGGTTGTTTGGGCTGAAGACAAGAGGATAAGCTGGACCAGAGCCTTGATATCCCTAACCTCCCACCCAGACATTCTTAGGGGTTTGTCACACATTCCTGCCCCCTGAACGTCTGCTAAATCAAGTGGTTAATTCCTTTCCCATTGTTCACAAATATCAACCGGAGCTCACATGCAGATTATCGGAGACCCAATTGGCTCTGTTGAAGTCAAAGTGTTGACAAGCCAAACACATAATTATGTACAAGTTTGGGTAGAGTGTGATACGTGACGAAAGAGTTAGGTCCGGACAAGAATATTTAGAAGATAAACGTCAGTGTTTTGTATATTTCTCTTTGTAAAGGCTAGAGCAGATGTCATTTGAAGAAATGTTGTTCTGAGGGTGAGGCAACATTGGGGTTTAGTATGTAGTAACTGAACTAAAGGCAGAATTTTTTTTCGCACTTTATTGTTTTGTAGTAAAGCAGACTTCCGTTTAGCAAATTTTGTTTTCAAGCTCTTTCTGGGAAAGGCCTTCGCTCTTTCAAAATATTCTCCAGTTACTTTACACTATTCTCCTGCTACTGCAATTCTTAATGAAACCCCTGCATTAGCCCTGAGTTTGATCACCGATCAGGGCTAAAGTAAAACTTCCGCAGAGAGTTTTTGATAAGTGTATGTAGACAAGCCAGTCTTCTTACACAAATTTAAACTACATCATTGCATTGAGTTAGTTTTGAAGTAATCCATATTAGTATTCACCAAATCAGTGGATAGCAATTTTCGCGCTTTCTGATTCAGGCTCCCGTAATTCGGAATATCCTTGGATATTCACTGTTTTGGGACGGGATTCAAAATGGCTCCCCGTTTTGCGACAGTTTCGAAAGACGAAATTTTAGCAGTAAATGAAGCAGCTGCAACTAACAAATACCAAGAAAGAGACAAAATTTGGCTTGTTGGTGTTTACTGGTCAGTAGAAAAACATTTTCTTACTGAATTTGCAACAAAATCATAAAAAATGATCCTGGAAACACTGTCAATTAATTAAAATGTAAACAAACTCTAACTAAGTGACGTCTTTTATTCACAAAAAGTTCCTTTTTGATATTTATCCAACTGATTTGGTAAAATTATACCAAAACAACTATCCCCCTCAGGGTCGGTTCATTATAAGCACTAGATATATACCTCGACTCTTCGCGTCTCGGTACGTCCACCACCATTCACCTCCCCTTCGGGGGATAGTTGTATAATATTATAATAATTAAAATTATTTATCAACTGACAAAAGATAATCAATAAAAAAGGAGTTCAACTCACCCCCAAACAGACCGAACAATCCTCTGATTCGCACTGGTGATTTTGCAGCTGTGGTTGTTCCTCAGTTACGCACACACATGTACATTTACCGCAATTTTCACAGTTCTCAGTTGGTACCTTTAAACCAGATTAATGTAACAATCAGGTGAGAAAAAAGAATAGACGTTATGTCGACAGTGTATAAAGGCCTATTATCAACACAGTACATAAAACCTCAAATGACAGGTATCATGTACATTGTAATATATAAAATTAAC
>CALNXK010000040.1:1410000-1447500 GCA_942486035.1 Porites lobata | reverse complement strand
TTGACTCTACCAGACTTTTTTGCTTAGATTAACAACGTCTTACTCCATAATATGTTGTCCAAACTGGTGAAGAAGGACGAGAATTTTCCGCCCAGGAAAAAGGCAAAATCTGGCCCCGCTATGCAGCTGAATAGAAGATACAGCTGAAGATATCGTAAAGTAAAATTTATGTGCGCGATATCTTTTTTTTATTATTATTATTATTCTCAAAACTCAGGGACACCCAACGATGATTTCCCCCTAAATGCATTGAAAACACATTTAAGGCTGTCCAGATTACTTTTGATCGAAAAATGCATTCTAAAGAGCGCTTACATAAATTTAGTCAGGAGGGCTAAAAGCGAAGCTAATGATTTATAGTTTGCTCATACTAAATATAAAATATATCGTGTAATGCTAAGCGGAGAAGGCAACGAGACAGGGTCATCCAACGACTGTTTCCTCAAATACTTTCAATTGAAAACACTTTTGTAGCTATTCATAAAGTACTTTTAGCTCTATAGAAATGCATAGTGGCGCTATAAAATTTGCATCTCAGTGTTCGGCTATTCTAGAGGAACTTGAGTCTTTTCGAAATAACGAGGAATTCAGAATTATTTTCCCGAAAATTTTAGATGCAATTTAACGTATTACGAAGGAGATAATTTTTCAGATACCTTCTTTCATCACATTTTTGAATCCGAAAATTTTAGGATACCATTTTACTCTCTACGAAAAATAGCCTAATCCGGTGAGTGAAATGTGAAAAATTAAAAGTTGGATGCCCTTGACCAGAACTGTGAAAAACAACAATAGGTCTAATTGCAGCACACTTTCTTGTACATTTCCTTGCCGTTGATTTGCATGACTGCAACGTGAAACGTCCAGAAAACTTCCTGGTTTTCACTTTTTATGGAGAAAATGTGGTACATGTTCTTGTTCACTTTTTCCACTGCCGCTCATTTTTTTTAGCTCCGCTGTAAGATTCGTATCTCTTCGGTGCTCCTTGGGCAAATTGGATCCTTTTAAAAATTACGTGAGGGCTTCAATATTATTTTCCCGATTGATTGACGTGGAAGCAATAGTACCATCCCTCCCATAGCAAGTGCTGCATTGTTGCGCGAACGCGATCGCCAAGCTTGAATATTCACGTCGCGTATTAAACCTGGTCGTTTGCGGTCATATCCAAGCGTAAAGGTCAACAGTGGTTGTTGATGAGCGAGCAATTATTGTGCAGTTGCGATGAGTTTTGTGGAGCAAGCGAGCCAGAAGCAGGAGCACACGTTACCTGCAGATTAGCCGATGGTTATTTGGAGCGGATTCGTCGATTATTCTCGAATTTATAGCGCTTCGTGTGAAGGCGCGTGGAGATGGTTTGTTTGTTTTGTAGCCAGCCTTTAATTCTTCTTTAGTGGATAGTACCTACAATTGCAAAACTCAATAAAATGCCACTTAAACCGGCCAGGAAAGACAAGGATACGTTCGGTTGAAGGTATCTTAGCTTTGTTTTGTTATATTTTGACTTTTAGACTATTTTAGTCCATGGGAGTTTCGCCGACTCATCGCATTAATTTGTCCATATAGATATTAATATATTCATTCAGTGACGCATATTACGTCTGGGCCGCCTGTGATTTCACCAGCTCCCAAGGCATGAATTTGGTGAAAATGTGGTGAAGGTCTTACAGCTGGTTGCTTAGAAAAAAAAACAAAAAAAAACAAGGGACTGGTGCAAGATATGTGACAAATATATATGTAGTAGCTATCTCCTCTGATAAAGGTGTATCCGCTAGTCATCCATAGGGAAAAATGACTGGATGCTTTTTGCCATATACTGTCTTTTAATGAGGAATACTTTCTGTGAAATGTTTGTACTGGCAGATGAGGAACAAGTTATTAGCACCTTTTAATCCGTGCTAATAGAGAGGAGAAGTGTGATGACATGTTACCATGGTAGCAACATTTCTGGATCCCAACAATATGGGCCCAGTTGTTCGAATGCTGGTTAGTGCTAACCTGGGGTTAAATTTTAACCCGAGGTTCTTTCTCTTTTTATCAGAAGCACTCTCTCGGATAATTTTCTCTATTCCTTTTAGAGTATCCAATCATCAAATTGTAGGGAAAGAGAATTAAACTGAATTTGCTTTTTGCGCTCTCATATCTGAGTTCAAAATTTGCACTAACCCTGAGTTATCTTAACCCAGCTTCGGACAACACGGCCATGGAGTTTAAGCAACAACGACAGCGATGGCTATGAGAACACTAAAACAAAAACTTTGCATGTGGACGTTTCTTAGCCGTCGTAGCAGTCAGCGACATGGAACTTCCTAATTAAACTATTTCATGTGCCCGCTTTATGGAGTTGGTGACCACAGCACAAAAATTTTCCTTTTCTTTTTCTCAACTCAGATACGGTCCTCATGGATTCAACCCCACACAATTTCGCCAAGATTTTACAAACTAAAAGAAATTGAATAAGATCGATGAAATTTGAAACAGTGCGAATTTTTCCTAAGGTCCAACCACATAAGTTTCTCAACATGCATTGTTCCATTCACAGGTGTGAAATAATAAGTTCTAGGTTCCATAAGCAGTATGTTAGTTGGCATCAGACAAAATGGTGAGATCAGTTGTCAACCTTTACACCAAAAATGTACACTGTTTGAAATGGTGATAAACACTGATATAGACAAACTACTACTTGCTGATATTTTGTTATGGGGGGAGGGGGAGGGGAGGGAGGGGGGCGGGGGAAGGGGCCTGTTGGATATGCCAAAAGAGAGACTCTCCAGAATTTAAATCTTCAGAGGCTGGCATCTCTGGAAACCTGTAGTGAAGCTGGGGGATTATGAACTTCCGCCTAAGAATGTTAATTAAGGGAACTGAATGAAAAATAGACCATTATTTTAAAAAAATGGAAGTAGTGGAGGAAGAAAAGAAAACATACGTAGCTCCACAAAAGAGTTCATGTGACTAGGAAACAAGGAATTTTTCAGTCTTTTTCCAACCAAACCAATATTTTCACTATTTTGAATTTCCTGACTTAGCGAGTTCAAAGACTTAGGACCTTGACAAGGAAATAAGCTTATATGAAAACGAATTGTAATTTCTCGTAGCTTATATTTATGCGAATGGGTCTGACTTGCAGGAGTGAAGATATCACGAAAATAATTAGGAAGTAAACCTTTTTTAAAAAGATACACAAACTCTCTGCGAATTAAGCTCTAGTAACGTGTACGAGTAGACAAAATAACATTATTTTCGTCGATCAAATCAGAAGACCTACTTTATAAGCTTACCTTTTTCTTCGATACAGTGTTCGATAGTATCGTTTTATATCACAACGTATCATTCAATCAAGTGTCAAAATGTCTGGGATCACTTGCAAGTACCGCAACAATCAATTTTTCTTGAGCTTTGACTGTATTTCGGTAAAATCGTCGCAAGTCGATTGCAAGCGGCCATCTTGGTTCGATATTAAACCACGTGACCTTCTTTAGTCTGCCACTCCCCCACCCAGCCCCTGTTAGGTACGAAAACAATCATGTGGGGGCATTTTGAGACGTTGCAGTGTATACGGTCTGAACACGCTAAAGTCACAGCGAACAGAGTGGACGCAAGAATCGTAGATAGAGAAAGAGCCACAGAAAGTAATAGGATAACGCTTTTGGAGATGAGTTCCTCGTGGGTCGAAAATCGCCAGGTGAAGGAAGAAGAGAAGGAACATTTGGAACTCAAGCGACACTACCCTGGTTTTGAAATAAAGCAGGCCAATGTTTATTTACCTCCATGGGGGATACTCAAGAGGACTCAGAGACAATGTGAAGGCATTAGTTGGGGAAGAGAGATGGAGAGATATTTTGAGAAAAATGCAGAAATCTGTTTTAAGTATTAGTCGGCAGGCGACGTCCTTTAAAGCAAGTCTGTGATAGATCGAAATAAGTAGTAATAATAATAATAATAATAATAATAATAATAATAATAATCACAATCACTATCACAATAAAAAAAATCACAATCACAATACAAACAATAAAATAAAAAATAAAAATAAACAAGATTAACAATCCCACCAGCCGGTTGGAGGCAAACTGGTGCGACAATACTATCTACCCATACTAACGTGCAACCATAATATGAAGAATATTCACATTGTGAAGAACAATGCACAAACAACACTACAAACGTTATTCAAATTTTATTTGAAAGATTAATTGGCATAACAGTAACAAACTTGATAACTGATCTATTATATTATACAAACTTTAAATATGAAAAAAGCCAATCAATATCCCCTTCTTTGTTCTAGAAAATATGTTAATTTCTTTGAATTTTGCATTGACATACAAGGCGTCTTTAAAACGTGGCTGCAAAAGCACAATAAACTAATAACAACAACATATTCCCCCTTTTTACTTGATCATTTGATTTTTCCATTAAACAAAAATTTAACCTTACATTGCAGGGAGCAGAAATCTCAACATCATAACAAACGTAAACTCCAATTTCATAGTTAACTACAGTAAGTGGAGCAGCAAGAAATTTGCTTATCAGATTCACATGAGCATAACATCTAACATCACATTCTTTTAGTGGAAATTTAAATATAAAAACCTCATTTAGCCGGACGGTTAATTGTGCGGTTATTCGGAGAGGTAGATATGATGGTCAGAGTTAACCTTGGTAAATCAGAAAATTAACTGGGTGATCCTGTATCAGAAGAACTACTCCCTAGACTGGCTGTACAAAGGATGTCGACATATTGGGCAGGTGCGACTGAAAAAAGTAAAGAGAGAAAGAAATTATTATGTTGCATGTACTAACAAGCAAAAACAACTCTGTGAACTATTGCCAACAATAAAAAATACATAGGTGAAAGGAGGCGGGGGGGGGGGGGGGGGGAAGCACCATAGACAACAATTAATTCTATTTTACTACTGCATGAGAAATTTCTGCAATTTGATTGGCTAAGAACAGTGGTAATTCAGCTTCATTTGAAATACCTACATGTGAAAATTACAAACCTTGGGCAGGTAGTGGTATAAACTGAACGTGATATTTGGCATAAATACCACGAGTGATATTTCAAAACTGTTTCAAATTTCACTCGCCTAATGATTCGTGAAATTACATATAACAATTTCGAAATATCACTCTATTCCTGTTTTGAAATTTGCGGGTGTGACATAAACATGAATGAGGGCTATTTACTTTGCTTTCATTCTCTTCTCAGTTTCCTTTGCAGGAGTACTAGATGAGAATAGACTTAATTTCCTAAGACATGGAACTTTTGTGATCTCAATGAATTGGTAAACTAATGACTTACATGCCATTTTGTATCATAGCGATGGCACATTCTCTGTGGACCTTGTGTGAACATGGTAATATCTGACAACCACTGAATGCATCCTGCAAGTAATGTCAACAACAATCAGCAATGCAAATTTTTTGAATATCATAGTATTAGAATGGCAATATTTTGTGAACATCTAAGGCCCCTATTCAAAGACCTCTTTCTACTCACACTGTAAAAGGGAGACCTCATTCATACCAAGGCTTCAGTAGCCTTATCCTAAAAAATAATAATTAAACCTCACCTCCAGGCAAATACAGCACTCATCGTGACCTGAATCTGGTCGACATTTATGATTTCCTTCAAGGCGTTTGTCTAAACACACATTACACACTTCACAGTGGAATGATTTGTCCTGATGAATCCTAAAGTTTAAAAAGCAATAAAAATTAATACAATTTACAACTGTATCCAGTATATCCATCAAGAAGTTACTTTTTGCATCATATTTACACAACTCCTGCAAATAAGCTATGGACAACTTTAAGTTGTTCAAATAAGAGAGCCAATTCTAGGTGAAAAAAAAGGAACTTGGTCTGAAAATCACCATTTTTTGCTAATACATTTCTGGCTAGCCAGTTCCATGGGATCAGACAGAGGGGAATGATGCAAAATGGACTTGATACCCATCTGTTTTGTGCCTATATGTGTCAACATGATTATCTAAAATTGACCTAACTTTCAACAGATCTTGCAAGAGCTATTAAGAAACAAGCACTGGGTGTAACTTCTCTCTATGGCATTTATCATCTAATTTTGTGCTAGTGTGAGTTTGGCATTTTCATGAGTTTTTAAATTGACCATGCTTTTATGGGGATTTCATGGGCCATTAGAAGTTTCATGAACCATGAAATACATGCTAGACAGTCACTGCCTTTTCAGGGGTTTTCCAACACATTTTCATGGGATTGAGTAGTCTAGAATCGACATCAGAACAAAAAAAATGCCATTTTCCCCTGCTCTGTTCTTTCCTTTGCACCCTGTCCACTATCAGAACATGACAAACAGGCTAAGCATTGTCTAAAAAGTTTTACAGCAATGTTTATACCCCTTATGAAAGTGAATCTGTATTTATTGTTACCATAATTTTGCCACAACAAAGAAGAAAACTTCAGAGTCACCTACCTGCAAATTCCACATTTTTCACAGTGATATGGATTTTTGTCCACACTGGTGAAATGCTTGCAAATGGCACAGAAATAAGCAGACATTTTGCCTCCACACTTGCGACACTTGGCACTGTCTTCACCAATCTGTAAAAATAATAATCACAAATGGTTAATATAGTGTTTATCGAACTGAATAATATTATCAAGAGTCATAGAAGTCCATTGGTCAATTTAATAAAACTTTTGCAAGTGTAATGTACAAGTGTAACCATTGTTTTAGAGTCTGAAAACAATAGCTAAGCTTGTTAATTACACTTGTAAAAGTCTTATTAAATTGACCCCTGACCTTATTAAGGAACACAAAATAAAAAATGAATATCATTTCACACCACACTCATGCGTGACCAAGCATCACATGAAAGCCACCCAATACTACCTTAATATTAAAGTGACTTACGAGAATCATAACGATAGAAATTCACTCTTCAATGTCCACAAAAGTAAAACCAAACAAAATTACTGCCAATCTCAGAAAAACCTGAACACTGAAAATACGTCAGGAATGTTACTGTTGTGACCAATCACAAAAAAGTTCAGGACATAAAAGCAAAGCTCAATTTAACCACAAACTAAATAATATATCGTTGTAGTTTGTGGATTAGGTTTCTCACTCCCGGAGCCTGTTTCTCGAAAGATCGACCCAGAAACTTTTCAGGCCCAAAGGCAAAACCTGTTGAATAGTAGCACAGTTCCTAGCCCACAAGACCAGTGAATTTTGCTTTGTCAACTAATAGTTTCATTGTATTATTTTCAAAATTATTGAAACTTTGATCTTGAATGCAAACACCACAAACACAAAACAGCTTTCTGGGCCCAAAAAGTTACCGGGACATTCAAGAAACAGGCCCCTGATTAGCTTTTTCCTCACAACAAAACAATGTTCCATAAACATCTCTGGTGTTCACAGCTTTGTGAGTTTAGCAGTAATCATGTATATATGATTTTATAATCATGTTGAGATTCATTTCTATTTTTTTAAGCTATTAAAAGTAAATTTATTATCCTTTGTTTTTAGCTAGTTAAATCATAAATTTCCATTATACTTTAAGATAAAGCAACAGGGCTGTCAAAAACGTTTTTGAGTAGCAGGCTGATAATTAATAGAAGGCGGAACTCGCACCAAAGGCACAAGTTTTTGAGAGCAGAGGCATCTAGGGACATTCGGAAATTAAGAGTTTTGAAAATGTCATCTCCAGGGGTTTTCAAGAGGTATTTTCCACCATAGACACCATGTTGTTTTGTCAAAGTACAGGCAAGACTGGGAACAATGCCATCAAAATGTCCCACACATTCCATGACATTGCATTTAAATATGCATTCAATGTCATTCAAAACTGGGAAATGGATTCTTTACAATCTTATTTGATGGTGCTTATTTTTTGATCGCAGTTATGGTAGAAGGAGATGAAAGTAGCCGGCTAAGGATGGCTAACTAGCTAGCGGTTTTGGCGAGCTACCAGCCCTTATTGACAGCCCTGAAGGAATCAACACTTTCACAGCAATCACCCAAACTCATATTGAAAGTTTTACAAAAAAATTAATGAAAAGACTGTGTACTGGGTACAGGTATAATGTAAAATTTTAGTTTTAGGAAACATGAAAATAAAGCTTACCTCCTGTTCATGCTGACAGTGAGAGCACTTTAGATGAGTGGCATGACAAGCTTTAGCCTCTTCATTGTCACAAGCTTTGGAGATGTTGTGGCAGCGATGGCATGGATAGAATTGAGTGCAACAAGGGAATCGCACTCTGCAGTGCCGCTGATAATGTTCACATAACCACTGCGAACGTGCATTGATTGCTTCTTGTTCTTGTGGCCAGTTTTCAGCTTCCCGCAACTCTCTCTCCTCTCTCTCTCTCCTTTCTCGAGCTCTTTGTTCTCTTATTAACTGTTCTTTCCTTTCTATTTCCCTTCCAAACTGTTCTCGTTCCTCTCTCTCCCGGAGAACGCGTTCAACAAGGGCACAAGCTTCTGCAACACGCCGTTCGAGAGCAAGTAACGAGTTGTCCGAGGCCTCTATTGAATCAGTACCAAAGTCTGTGTTGTTTAACACAGAAACTCTATTGTTGTCAGCGTCACCAGGACGTGGTTCTAAAACAGATGTATCACGTGTAGATCTTGTTGCCAAAACACTATTGAATGTTGTTGAATTATCAAGCTGATACCGGGCTGCAGAATTTGCATCATCTTCCACGTTTACAGTTGTTGTCCTTGAATTTCCAAGTGCTAAATTTGTTTTCTGTGCTGGCTCATCTGTGTCCTGATTAGAAATAAAAGCTGAAGCGTTGTCATCACCAGTAAACCTATTTGCATCAGGAGTAGGGTCCGTAAGCTGCTCACTTAAAAAGCTATTAAATCTTGGCGCATTATGTACAGGATCCCCAGGTAGAGTTAGTGCTGCACCTGTCCTTGAAGGGTCAGCAAGACTTGAACCAGTCATTCCTGGATAACTATTTAGAACAGGGTCACTTGCCATGGGAGGATATGGCGTTTGCGGTGCTGACGGCAAATAAGTCTGTCCGTCAAAATGGTCAACTCCTGCAAATCTATGACTACTATGTACAAAATCACTTTGAAGAGAATAGCTGTTTGCAGCAGTTGAAGTATTTCTTGATAAATAGTTACTATGCAATGAGAACAAATCATTTCCTAAACGGCTGGGCGAGTTGTCACTGAAAAGTTCCGCATTAGAAGGGCCACCCAAATGTCTATTAGATCCACTCACAAGTGAATTGCCAGTTCCAATAAATGGCTCTGCCCTCGACGCAACCTGGCAATCCCCAAAGTACGCCTGGGCTCTGCTAGATTGAGATATGTCACCACCGTCAATAAAGGAAGTCCCCTGAGATGGAAAGTCATTGAACAGAGAAGCACCGTCATTTTGATAGATACTGTCATGAAGAGATTTGTCTTGGGTGTGTCTCGCTAAGAAATCACCAGCTAAGCCATCAGTTATATAAACAACAGGTTCTGTTGGCTTTGGTTGAACATCTGAACGTTGAACCTCCTTTGGTCTAGCACCGAGACGCTCCCAATCTGTTTCAGCAGATGATTGTGTCCTAAGTACCCTCCCTGCTGTTGAAGAGGTTCCTTGCTGTGTTAATGGCAGGTTTCCTCCACTTGCAACGCTTTGAGTTCCAACAATCTGACCAACAAAACTGTCTGAAGAATCTGTTCCTGTATCTGCACTTCTGCCAGAGTGTACTGTTCTTATTGTTCCGTCACAAGAATCGACAAAGTCTTTTTCTTCCTCAATTTCTTTCCATTCAGACTTCTCAGTTGCTTTATCAAAAAGCTCATCTTCCCCATTAGCTACATAGCATTCATTGTTTTCTGAATAAGAATAAGCTGAATAAGACTGGCATGATGCTACTATTGGAGAGCCATCACACTCCACGTCAGCATAATGGAATTTCAAAGATCGTTCAGTCTGCTCTTTAGTATATGCTACGTTAGGGTCAATGTCAACTGAGATTTCTTGATTTCTATAAGCCTTACTAGACAGTGTCGTCAAAATAGGTGAGCCATCAGTTGTATCAACTGCAGAGGACTGCAAGGTGCAACTAGAATCAGCCACCACTGCGGTTTGTTCAAAACTGGATGATAATAACGAACTATCATTAGAACTTGACAAATAACCGTCTGAAGTAAGGGTGGGGAATTGGGGAAATTCTTCGGCGCTGAGAGCACTTTTCATGGATGAATTACTGCTTTTTTCACTCTCACTTGAGACAGCGGTGTACGTGTTGGTTTCCCTTGAATTTTCACTGAATCCAAGTGATGAATTGTTATCCTGCTCAACTTCTGCTTCCGCTGTTGTAAATGATTTATCATTTTCTTCAACACCTTGCAATTGCATCGAGTCTCCTCTGATACTCACACGTGTAAACACTCCATTTCCTTCAACATGCTTCCTTCCATGTCTGTTCAGTTGTACCTCCAAACTGTAATCTTTAACAGATGTCAGTTTGGGTAAATTCTCAACATGACCCGGTAATCTATTTCCACTTGCTGACAAGCTTTGCCCAGAAAGAATGTCCGACCCTGAAGGAAAATAAGCAAGCGAGGACACTAGTCAAAAAAAGCAGACATCCTTTATGAACACAGTCCTTGAGAATTAAATAGACCGGCTACTCCATCCAGTGAATCCACTACATTACCGTCCATCATGCATTTGGTTTGGAATCATTCAGATCTGCTTATTAATCCCCACTAAAACAGCACAACTACACTGCAAACAAAATTCCTGATCAGCCCCGTGTTCTTATTTTAAAATAGACCTTTCCACTTTTTTCTAACTTTTGACAAGGACCTGTTCGCATAAATGCCACAAAAAACTAAATAAGTAGTTGCCAAGTCAAAGAGTGATATTTCAGAAATGAGAGATGATACCGCTTTGCCAAGTCACCAAAAAGTTGCCACTATCACGACCCCCTATCAAACGTCTATGAAACCCTATGATTTTGCAATTCATAGATGTTTCTTTTCAACTTATATCACTCTCTAACTTGACGACTTTGCTGATTTTAAGGTACATTTTTGCCAACTGATCCTTGTCAAGAATAGCCCATTTTACAGTTACAGGTGAAAACAAGGCTGGAATTGACCTTGTTATTTATATACAACCCTTCGTGCTTTATTATGTAACTAATGTTTTTCTTATGCTAACTATGTATTTTTAAGCATAATTTCCATAAGAAAAGGAAAGAGGTTTGTATCAAAACAAGGTCAACCTCGGCCTCACGTCCACTCAAAGGCTAGGATACTAAGCCCACAACTATAAAATGGCCTATTGAAGAAAACATTGAAGGGTCTATACATGCAAACTGCTTTAACATTCATTTAACAATTAGAGTGTGTTGCTACAATAAAAACAAGAAATGATTAGGGATTCTCATTATTACCATGTTTTGCAGCTGTTGAAGGTAACTGTATTCCAAGCTTCTCCGCAAGATCATATCGCTGAATCCCCGCAAGCAGGCTTGCAATATAATGGCAGGGAAATACTCCATTTGTTTCCAGTTCTTCAAACAGTTCAAAGGCCTCTGTTATCCGTGCTAGTCTGAAACCACTGACTTTGCTTTTGACCAGAAACTTGATCTTTTTCACCTCTTCCAATGATAATGAATCGGAGATCTCTAGAAGTCTTGAGTGAAGCGAATACCCTGAAAAAATCAAGAGAAAGAACATAAAACAATGACCCTTGCCAAATTGATCACTGCCCATGGGAATGACATTATTTTTATCCTTTTTTTTAATACAATGAATGGTTTGAGCCCAGGATCCCTTTGAAGCCAGATCTCTGGAAGTCTTGAATGCAGGGAAAAACCTACAAAAAAAAATAAGGCAAGAATATAAAACAATGACCCCTGCCAAATAGATCACTGCCCATAGGAATGAAAATTATTTGATTTTTTTCATTGTTTGCGATTCAATGAATGGTTTGAGTACAGGAGTCATGTCATACTCCTCCCCCTCAGTCAGAAGATGAAACATGACTGACCGGGGAATTCCTAAATAGGACTGTACTTGACAGTGACTGACGTTTCAACAACCTGTGCAGCAGTCATCTTCAGAGTCAAAGTGAGTTGTGTATCATTAATTGACAGTATTAAGCTCTCTGGTTATTGACCTAGCTAATTGTTTTATTACACCGTAAGTCAGGGTGTTATTGGTTTTCCATATCAAAGTTAAAATGATTATGAAATCTTCATACATTCGAACTGCATGAGAAAGATTTAACCTGAGAAAGACAATCACAGTGACATGGAAATATGCATCTTAATAGGTCACCAAAAAGAAAGCTTGAAAAAAGTTCAAGCTCTTAATTACCACTGAGCTATCTAGCAAACTGGCTGGACTTTTTTCAAGCTTTCTTTCTGCAACTAAGTTGCACACACGACTGCAACAATCTTTCACGTGATAAATTGTTGGTTCTCTGTCAGTTAAGCAGTACTGTTATTGGACTATAACATCTAATGATGCATTTGAAGAACTTGAGCTCATTGGAATGCAGTTGAGAAAGATGCAGGCCGTTAAAAAATACACATAGTATGTTGGCAGCATTAAAAAGTAAAATAAATCAGAGTGGTTACAGGCTAACAACTTTCTACAGATTTTAAACATATATTTTCCAAGTGTCAAATAACATCTATTAATTCCCTGAAAATACCACTTAGCGGCAAACACTTGGAAGAAATTCTACGGAATGGAAAGTTAAAGAGGACTGCTATGAGTTTAGATATTATTAATTTGAATGAAAAATTAAGTAGTCATTGAATCTGCTGTCTTATAATAATATTATGAAGAATAATTCTCCAATTTTGCACATTATTCATACAATATTATGCAGTTTTCAGAGGGCGTTATCAACCAAATCAAAAACACCTTAATTAATCTACAAAATTCCTCTTTACATACTCAGCCTTATCCAATCACGTTAGTTTCCTCCAATTCTGCAATTCCTCACACAGTTCCATGTTCTTAAACTGTTAAGCTGCTATTTATTAGTTTTTGACATCTCCAACTAACCTGACTCATGCAGCAAAGCTGCCCCTCCGAGGAGCCTTCCATGACGCTTTCCTTTTTCTTCAAGGAACAAGTGTTTCCCCAGGTCAACTTGGAGTTTCTGTTTCTCTTCTTCACTCTGCTTCAGCTGTTCCTCTAATTGCTTGATCTCTAGTTGCAGTTCAAAGCACTTCTTCCGCGAAGCTGCTAACACATTCTCAAAATCACCAGACGCAGTTTCTAAACCACTTCCCTCTGAACTTGCAGCAGATGATGGTCTTGAAATGCTCTCATGACGTTCAACAGAAGGACCTTGTTTCTGATGTTGGTATAAATCCAAGTGTCCAGCTTGATTGTCCAGCAACATGTTGGAATTTGCCACATTTGACTCTGTGTTGGTGTGAACATCTTGCACACCTGTTTTCTGGTCAACAGGGAAAATAGAGTTTTCTTCACTGCTCACAGAATTAAATTCAGCAACTGATGATTGCAATTGATGTACATCTTCCAACTGCTTTGCTTCCCTTGTGTCTGGATCACAGCTGCCTTCCTCATTTGACAAGTGCCTGTAACTAGAGACTTCTGAATCACTTTGGTCAAGAGTGAGGGGGGCATTTGATTCTTTTATACTTCTCACAGATGACAAACTATCAGGTAATGACTTCGTTGGTGTGAAGGAATCATCAGATTCAGGAAAACTGTAGTTGTTTTCAGAAACTGAGGTCTGTTCAGATGAGACTGGTGAGTTCTCATTTACTTGAACATCACTAGCACAACTGTCAGAGGAAGATGATGTGATGTAGGAGTTCTGCAATGTTTTCTCTGTAGTGGCTTCACATTTGGCTTGTCTCAAAAGGTACTCCAGAAGACACAAATTAATATCCACGTCTGTAGGTAAGTTGCTGCTGGTATGGCTTACAGTAGGCTTGATCTCCACATCCTATCGGATAAAAGGTAAAAAATCAAGTCATTTGTATTGGTTTCTGGACATGTTAATTTAACCAACTAGTGAGTCTTTTTTGTAGAACTACAACAACATGATATGTTTTTACATCACATGGAAAACTCGAAAAAAGCTGAGCCCCAGATGGGGTTCGAACCCATGACTCTCCCTGATCTAGTCAGATGTTCTAACCACTGAGCTACTGGAGACTTGATGGCGAGCCAGGGTGAAATGTGGGTCTTTGACTACAACGTGCATCATGCAATCTCATAGTCAAATCAAGAAAAGCGCATATGACTCAACTGCATCACACAACCATCCAACCACCAAATGATTCACTTGACAAAGTCCCCAACCTGTACACTAACTGCTTCCTATTTTTTTGCTCTAATAAAGAAGGCTGTGGGCCAAAGCCCCAGAGAAATATGCCACTATATGGGATAAGGAAGGAAGTATACAGTCCACACCTGGCCCCAGTTGTTCAAAAGAGCATCCCTACCCAGAGGGACAAAAATTAATGTTATCCACTGGATAACACAATATTGGTTTCCCACTAGGTAGTGATTTATCTCTTGGATAGCACTATCCAACAATCGAACAACCAGGGCTGATAATGTATTTATTTTGGTTATTGCTAAAAGCAACTTACTTCTCTTTAATCATAACTGCACATCGTAAATAGAAAAAAACTTACCATGCCTTGCAACACATCAACAGTATGCATCTTTAAAACTGATTGTGGATCTCTGATGTCTGAACATGGAGAGTCACTTCTTTCCAACGTCGAATCAGAGCAAAACAAGCCACTGCTCATATCCGAACTGCAGTTTTCCCTCGACAATTCACAACAGCTCCCCTGGCCAAGAAACCATGAAGACTGTTCCAAGTTTATGCTGAAAGCTGAAGATTCCATTGTGCTTTCTAGAGCCTCTTGTACCAATGAACAGACACGCTCTAAATCTGAATCCTTCAAGCTGCAACATTTTACTATTAAAAACTTCTTTTCAACAGCAATAGAAATAAAGGATTTTCCCAGCTTTTCAATGACAAGAGATGCTACATTTTGTGCTGGGGAAACATGAGATACAACAACACCAAGATCTGTGCTTAGTGTCAGCTTTTCATGTAATCTTTGGGTCAGACGGTCAAAGACAAACATGGCCTCGCGCTGATTAGAACATTCAGAAGAAAGGTAGGAGACCTGTATTGACTGCTTAGTTGATTTTAAGGAGGACTCCCAAGAATTCAAGTAGTCGAAGTTGTCACACTCTTGCAAATCTGACAATTCCAGTTCAACAAGAAGAGGAAGACAGTCTATCAGCCTCCAAAGGAAATGAATGTTGAGTGTAGGGATTGTCATCTCCCTATACAAATCATCTCTCTCTACAAAATCTTTGCGGAATGATTGTTGTAAAAAAAGTGTCAAAACACTCTTTTGGAGTGCAGAGGCCAGGAAACTAATGTCTTCTTGAATGTTGTGAGGAACCCTCAAACACAAGACAAAATACTTGTTGTTTACAGATGATAAGAACATTTGAGAACCTTCACTTTGTTCATCTGGTTCTTTTGTGTCACTCACTGGATGATTGCCCATTTGCTCACCAGACTCTGAAGAGGCTGGCTTTGGATGTGAGGATAAAATGCAAACTACTGGCTTGGCAAAGACAGGCGATCTGTGCAAAATGTGGAAAACATCTTGACCAGCAAAATCTTTTATTTGAAGTTCCTCTGTTTTGTGTCCCTCCAAGTAATTAATGAGCAAAGCAAGATGCCTGTATCTGTCATCACCAGTTTTGAGGTGCACCAGATTAACAAGAGCTACAACTTTCGCGCAGAGATCAAAAGATCTGTCTATATCAACTGCTAGCGATGGAACTAGTAAATGGACTAACGGAGAGTAGATAATTCTGGTTTTGGTCCAGGATTCACTATTAATGTCTAACTGCTGTTCAACACCCTCAAAAGACTTTTCTGCCCCTTCCCTGTCCCTTAAGGAGAGCTGCAAGACACCAAGCAAACTGCGGCATGCAATGACAAAAGAATGATGGGGTTTCAGTCCAAGACGTAAGAAGATGTCAATTGCTGTTACCAGTTTTTCTCTTGCGAAATTCCACAACGAATTCTCCTTTAGCAAGAACATGGCAGACTGGAAATATCCGGTGGCTGTCATGGGAGACAGCTCACCACAAGTAGAAACAAAGATATCCAAAGCTTCTTTCATGGTACCCCAGGCACGCTGGAAGTATTTCTCCTCAATTTTCAAAAATGAGAGTGCCTGAAGAATCTTTCCCACTTCAGGATGATTAGGATTTAAATTTGTAAACTTTACCAGGGCTTCGTTTAGATGCTTCAAAGCTTCTTTGTAGTTCCCCATAAGCAAAAAGCAGGAACCCAGCGTACTCATACAACATGCAACTGCATAGTGTTCTTGGCCAAAATAGGACATTAGAATGTTCACTGCCTGTCTCAGTGCAATTGACGCTTCAGAAAACTTTTCACAGGTAATAAAGAAGCAACCAATCTGATATAACAGTGAACCATAGAGTGAAGTCTTTCCTGCATGAACAAACAGGAAAGCATTCTGCAGCTTTTTTAACAAATTGCAAGCTTCATCAGGGTAACCATTCTTGCGATGAATCTTTGCTACATTGATCACAACTCGTATTATATCAGTGTTCATCAACTCTGCATTAGGATTATCAAGCAACATCAGCAAATAGTAAGAAAAATCTGTGACCTCTTTAGCTACAGCATTTCTACTTGTTTCCTCCTTAAGTTGGAGTTTAATCAATTGCCCTGCTAAAACTAATGAAATAGGCACACTGACACCGGCAAAGTCAAAGTGAGCACAAATCCTCAGGAATTTGTAGAACGTCACATAGTCTTCTAGCTCTTTTAACATATCAGCAGTTCTTATTAACACCTTGACTAGCAAATGAACATTCTTTTCCTTTATCTCAAATTTGTGGCAATACACAGCAGCTATTTCAGAACAGAGCCTTTGTGCCTTTTTGTAGTCCCCAATAGTTTTGTACAGAACTGCTTGGTTTAAAGACACTGCTGCAACTCTCAAATGGTCTCCTTGGAGATCAAAACAACTTTTGGCCACGACGAAGCACTCAGCGCTCTTCTCAAAGAGTGCTTTCTCACAAAACATCACCCCAAGGTTATTGATCACAACTCCAAAACCAGGATGATGTTTATACTGACCAGCCAAAGTTTGGATTACTTCTAAGGACTTTGTGGCGACTTTCACGAAAGCAAAGAAACTCAGGATGGCAAGACAGTTCATTAGGTTGAAAACTCCATTGCCTTGGCAAGTAAAAACTATGAATTCACTTTGGTAGTCACTCCACTGTTTGGAAGAATTCCAAACCCTCTCTACTAATGCCTTGAAATTCTTCTCACTCGGGTTAATATCATCTACAGCTGGCATGTCACGGTCTTTCAGGTTGCTTAGTCCTTCCATTCTCTTTTCAGTATCTTGCCATTCTAAATCTCTAATGATAGCTACAAGCTGTTCACCGCTTTCCTCTGGAATGGAAAAAAACTCAGCCAATAATTCACTTGAAGGTTCTGTATGAGGAAGAACATAAAATACAGTCCAGTTAGAAATAATTATCAGTACACACAGCTGTACAATTCACTTTAGGAAGCTTTGGCAGTGAAAAAGGCACTTTTGAAAAGAACAATTTAAGTTCTTTAAAACTCTATCACATTGGCCTTGCTAATGTTTTTTACTTATCATCGTAGACAAATATTATTTTGTTGGAGTTGAATTCTTTCGGACTAAATCTGAGCTCAAAAAGAAAAAGAAAAATTAGTAACCATGTGTTTGCCTCTTCTATAAATTTTGTTGAATAAGCACATTTCACATCATTATGCAGTGGTAGAATATGCATTGTAGCACTAGGCATCATGCACCTGCAATGATGTTGTTTTGCAGACAGAATTCCCGTACATGTAGCCTGGGACCAGGGAGAAAAAAATTGGCATTGGAGAAAAAAAAATTGGCAGGCGAAGCGAGCTGAGAGGTAGTTTTGGGATTCAGGGTGGAAAAAAGTAATGAGCATGAGTGAACTTTTTTGCCCAGATCCCCTGGCCGGGTTTAAAAAAATGGCGGGATTTCAAATATTTTGTTGCCTAAAAATAAAATGTTTCCACTCATAACCTGCAAAGAACAGACAATTTGTTTTCAAAAGTTGCAAGCTGTGGTTATAACCTTGTCGTTACTTAATTTTCTCGAAGAATACTTCATAGTAAAATGGACTTTAATGACATTAATTTCCTTGCGTTGTACTGGAAATGTGCATGCGTAGGTCCAATTTTTTTCAAGATGCATTCACAAAATGTGTTCATATAAGGAAGTTCCTGGATATATAAGGTCTGGAGCTCCACTGTGGACACAAAAACAATACATCTTTGGACAGTGATTTGCCCAGAAAAATTAACGCATGCCCACAATGTGTTTGAAGTCACTGAACTTTGTCGCACTCGAGCTGATATTTTAAAACCCTCGCTCGATCTGACACTCGTAGTTTCGCAGATCACTAAAATATAAACAAAATCCTAAATATAGAAGTTATTGCGTTGATATGTGGGCAGAAAAAAGGTCAATCTCAATCTAGTAAAATCTTCCCAAAAATCAGTTTCAAAGCGACTATAGTTCTTTAAACTTGCTCGTTTCGCGCAGATAATTATATAAATTTTGCTTTGTGTTGTCAAGTTGAACACGCATAACATCTGTCAGAAACCTACACGCCGAGTAGGATTTCGTTCAAACAAAGTCAAAGTTACATTATTTCAAAAACTTCTTGCTGACAATGAAGAAATGAATTTTCTGTACAAAAACAACCTACCTAAAGATTGTAAAAGCAAAAGACCAGTTGCAACTTGGCAGCCAAGCCATGATTCACCATTTAGCTATTTTCAATAAGCTTGACTGGTCCATGCTAGGGTCTTCGTTTAAGCAAATTAAACTCAGCCGATCATTAGAAAGTACAGAAAATTGCACATAAGGGTTTGTTTTGCTCGCCTCAGTCAAATCCAGCTGGAGCAATTGTTTACAGGAAAAGAGTCAATTGTTTTGAAGTCACTGCCAGCAGTTGTCGTTCTCTACTTCACAGCGAGTGAAAAGGACAATTTGCGTACAGAAAGTTATTCTTATAAAAAACAGAAACTTTCAAAGTGCACTGGAAAACAAAACTATGTGATGAAAAATGAAAAAACTCTGACTATTATTACTTGAGCAACAGACAAATGATCTTGAGTAAGCTTGCTGGCCTTCTATTTCCGAGAAAGTTTCATAAGCGCACAAGTTTGTTCACTTATAACAGCAATATGTTCTTTGACTGAAGACAAAGCTAAAGCTGGTTCTGCAAAGGTAATAAATCTGGGCATGCAAAAAAAGTAACCGTAACTACTAATAACAGAGTACAAGCGGGTTTCAACTCAACCCATCGAAATCAACTCATAAATTAATCGGATGCACAATCAGAAAAAATACTCGCCTCTTTAGAAATGTTCAAAACCTTTTATTCCACCTCAGACTGACAGAATGATCCGTTTTTCCTTTAACATTGGTTGTTCTGAATCCAAAGTAATTTTCAAGCGACGAAAAAAACAGCAAACATGTCATGTCAAATAAAAATGCTTTACATGGAGCAAACGTTTGCACCTCGTGCATTTCACTCCGAACTCCAACAGTCAACACAGAGAAAATTCCTGCCTTGAGCCTGCGATAGGGGATGTGCAGAAGCTTGCGTAGAACGTTTTTCCGACCTGAAGTTTTGGAAGGGCAAAGGGTGAGGGAGCCTGGAGACATGCCTTTGATGCTGCCGATCCACCCTCCAGCAATCAACTTGTCATTGAAATGTCAACACATCAAGTTCTCATCACGGATGTCAGTGGGAGCTTATTATGTTGCTTCTGTAAAAAGCTGTACGCAAAATGCATTCTTTGCATATATTCACTGATTTTTGGGTTTTATCATGCTTTTGTTAAGAGCATGATCACAATACTCTACCTTTTGAACGTCGGTTTATAAGTCAATCACTTTGTAAATGTGACTGTGGTTTATCAGAGGAGAGTATAAGAAAAGCTGCACATTCTATATGCTTCTTTTTCTTTTTGCAACAGATCACAGGAATATTTTTTGCCGTTCTTGAAGCCAAGGGATAAGCCAAAAGTCTCACAAAGAAATTTGTGTTGCTTGCTTGAAATCCATGTTAAATCTTTTTTCCTGAATTGTAGGAGCGTGATATTGAAAGAGTGCGATACTGTCAACAGCACTGCGAAGCTATCATGATGAAGACATTTGACCAATCAGAGCATGATACCAGAATATGGTATCATGGAACAGTGGCGTCAAAGGCATGTCTCCAGGCTCCGCCGCCCTTTTCCCCTCCCCAGGATACTGCTCAGCTCACTTTGCTCGCCGATATTTTTCCTATTTGTTTTTTCCTTTTTCCCCCACTGCGGAGCCTGGTCCCAGGCTAATGTACCTGTAGTGAGTATTGTATGAATCTCTGGCCCTTAATACTTCCAAATAATTATGTGCATGAATTACTATTCTCCCTCAACTCCTCCTTTCCTCAAGTCATACATGTAATTACTGTACCTTCAAAATGAGGCCAGGAATGAATTACACATGGATCACTCAAAATATGTGCAACAAGAGAAGCTGCCATTACACTAGCAAAAACTTGCCAACTCTCCTCATTCAACTGGGCACTATCTCCAAAATGAGAAATCCCTTTTACAATCAACCATTCAATTTGAAGGTCAAATGCTGCTGCAAAAATGCCTGTACATAAAAAAGAAACAAAATGTGACAGTACTTGAATGAGAAACTGTATTAATAATATTATTATTATTATTCATTCAAAATATTTCTCCGATTTCTGATTGGCTATCACATGCATAATTCATCATAACCAGCTACTGTTGATCAAATTTGGAAGAATTTTGTCATATTGCACAAAGTCGATGATGTCAAAAGTGTGGCCAAAATTGCAGATTATTGATCCGAGAAGACCTGGGGGCAAGGTTGAGTTGTTTTGGTAGTGAGAACAAAATGGTGGAAATACCAGCAGAACATTTTACTCATTTCACAGCAAACTATTGTCTAAAAACATAGCAAGAAGACAAGTTGACGGATGACATCTCCCATTTGGAGTACATTAATTTTGCAGACCTGAACCGTCCTTTATCTTCTAAACTCCCCGATAAACATGCACTATTGAGATGAACTTAACATTGACACTGGTAAGCATGTTTTCCCTTGTTTTTAAACTAGGAATTATTATGAATGAATAATAAAGCTGTGTTTCAGTCAATTCTTTCAAGCAGGGGATCATGTAGACCATCTGAGTGGTCACCAAGACCACGTGCTAATTTTTTTTCTATTATATGTAACTCAATGCTTATATGTCACCTGTCAGGTCAGGAAGCCTCCTTTGTCAGGTCACCAAAAATGTACAAGATACAAATACCAGGATCACGACAATGCCCACCAGATCCACAACAGTGGCACAAGTCCCCTTCATAAATGCATAATTAATTCATTGTAATAATAATGATAATAATGATATTATCATTATTATTGTTACAATACAATCATTGCAATAATTTCACTTTGTAAGGTCTGCTTGAGAAACAATTTTTCAGCCCACATGAATTTATAGGGAATTGAAACAATTTCCAGTGCTTCTATAATTTGAATTCCTTCAAAAAAAACTTAACTTGCTTAGTTAAAAACAGAATTCATTAGCCTGATTGCAAAATGCACTCAGGCTAGCCCCGGGCTATCAGACTTGACTTTCTTTCCATGCTGGTATGAACTCTAAAAAAAATTACAATTTCTGGTCAAAAGGTGCTGCCTTACGGACGATGAGTGTACCTTTGAAAACTACACAATAAATTAAAACAAGAAATAGAGGAAAATGCATGACTGAGGCTGTGTAAACAAACCAGTCTAACAGGAATGAAAGAACGAAGATTAGTACGGTAAACTTTTTGCCAACACACAAAAAGCATCAACCTTACCTTCTCCTTCCATCTCAAAAGCAACTGCCTCGGGATAGAGTTCAGCAAGCTCTTTACATTGTAACTCATGCCTGACAACCTCTGGGCCACTGAGAAGTTCACCAAGATGAACTTTGACTTCTTGAGCTTCAGAGTTTTTCAAAGGTGCCTTCCAGCCATCAACAAAATTCTTAATAACATCATAAAAGCATCTGCTTACATGGCAGTTTCCACTAGACTGTGCCTGGTGTTCTGTTACCTCTTTGGATGCACATTTCCTTAATTTGGATGACACAACAACATCGCCTAACTTGGTTTTTTTGGAGTTGAGGCCACAGCATGTCCCAACAGAAATAACTGCCTTGGGTCTTAGCACCTTGGCAGCATTTTTTACAGTAATCAAGGAGCCACCAGGACCAGAACCAGCACTACAACACTTCACCAATGCAACTTTTAATCTCTCTCCTTGAACTTTCCTTACATTCTCAAAGTAAACATGACCAAGAGCGTCAAACCAGCATCTAAAGGGATCTTTTAGCTGCTGGTAACATGCCAAGAACTCAGAATTTGCGACTGTCAACAAAAGAATGTCAACAGGTAGTTCCGGTTGCTTTGCCGTTAGTTGGACATCATGTAGGGATGGTAGATCAGCACAAAGCTGAGGTAAGTCACCACCACTAGCCATGCCGGTAGCTAAAGACTATTGGAAAACAAAGGAAAACACAACAAATGAATTATTTAAGTTGACAGCAGTTTATTATATCAATAGTTAATCCAGCTTCGATAAGGGGATATCCTATTTTCTTAATCCTTTAAGCCCCAGTATTGACAAACAAATTCTCCACACTGATCTCTACATCAAAAAAGTGTGTTTCCTAAAAAATTAGTTGAGAGAATTTGATAGAAGATCGAAGCATTTTTCCTTAAGTGATCATTTCATTGATTCTTGTAACCTTTTTTTATTGTGTGGTAATACCTGTGTTGCTAAGAGAAAATAATTATTGATGTCGGTCACTCTTGGGACATAAAGAGTTAACTATTCTCTTGATTCATTTGTGCGTGCAAATAATCATCTCTCCGAGACACAATTGCCTCCTCCAGACCTCCTTCAAAATAAAACTCGAGGAAGGTATAGTGAGAGTCTAACCATTTTTATTTTGAAAAATACTCTGGACATCAAGTAAAACCATTAGGTTGTACTGGTAAAGTTGCCATTAGTTTCAAGTCTATGCCTACCATAAAAGACGTAATAAACACCTGCGACATCTATTCAAGTTAAGGGCTCTATGTGGGGGTGTTTAATAGATAGGCATTAAGAATAGAGAACAGTTTATTCTCATAACTGTAAAAAGCTCAACAAAACTAATATGCTTTTGGTAAAAATATCAAGAGACTTTAAAAATAGCAGGCTATTCACTCCATCAATTCATACATCAAGGCAATCTAGAGATCCAAATCGCTCTTTTAAATCCCAACATTTATGTCATAATCCTCGCTCAAGGTTATTGCGTTGCCATCATTAGTCTATCCTTATCTTGACATTGAACAGGAAGAAATATGCAAAGCCTTGTTCATCAAGCAAGAAACAGAATGAATTGAATGATTATACTTCTTTAGCTAATTCCTGGTATTTTGGATTAATTTTCATAGACAGCATCTATTAGACAGGGAACATTATTTTATTAGGCATCTAATACACTTTTAACAGTGTACAGAGGACATTTATTAGATAAGAGGGGTTTATTACACAGTTCACTTACAGTATGTTATCTATAAGTAAGGCCTGTCTGGAAAAGATACTGATACTGGTGACAGTCTAGCCTTCTGGGAGCAGATGCTTTTTTCAGTTCTTTTTTCAAACGCAGTTCAAGAACCAAAAAAAGTGTCTTCTCCCAGCAGGCTAGTAACTGTCGAGCTACCCATGACACATCCATGACACGGGTGATGAGTCTGGGTGATGGTTTATCAAATCATGATTATTATCTCAAGTATAAAACAATGCGACCACATTTTCCACAAAAGCTCTTAACAACTGTGCAACATTCTATCAATTAACAGGGTTTGAAATAATTTCCCAGCTGGTGCCAGTCAAGTTGTCCAGTCAAACCTATTTTTGCTTGGACTCAACCCGTTTTTGACTGGACAAACGTCTTTCATCAGGGATTATCCGATTGCACTTTACAGTAAAATATACGTGGACTGTTATAATAATACTTTACAACACAACACACCCTACTCCCGAGTTTGCAGTGACGACTTTATAGAGGACGAAGCAATAACTCGCAACTCCCTGAAAATGAAAAAACACTGTTACCACCCCGCCGCGCAGGGCTTCTGAAATTTGTCACGGTTGCTGAGCCACAAAATTCAGGTAAATCAGTGAAATTCACAAAAATACAAAAGGTAGAAATCTTACCAAATACATACATGTCAGTTCAACATATTTGAGACTTATCTCAGCTGTTTTTTGTCGTAAAATTGCAAATTTATCTTGAAACTTTGATTAGATTATTAATACGAAAAACTGGGCACTGGCCTGGCCAGTGCACGATATAAAAAGCTTTGACATATATTGGCACATTTCTGAGCTCATTGATGTTAAAAGAGCAAATGATGATCTCTGACAAACATACAAAAAACCTGTGCAAGAGAATACCAAGTCCAAATGAGATCACAAAGCAAGCGGAGGTTTTGACCAGAGTTTAAAAAGGCAACATTTATAAAGTAGTCAGTGTTTCTGTTGTTATTGCACAGGCTAATGCTCATCATTTCCCCTCTCACCAAAAATGGGCAAAATTCCTTCTTGTTTCATTAAAAACGTTTGTGAAATCAGCGCAAAACCGATTGCTTTCTAGCAAAATTTGCCCAGAAAATTTCCGCGGAATGGGCTTTTCTCAAAATTGGCCAATTTTGCTGCAAATTTGTCTCCGAGAATCCCACGAAATTTTGACTTTTTTTTCGTGACCTACAGAGGCCCTGTGTTATGGACGGTTTACGTAATAAAAGTTCTTGACCTGGTCACCTTTTTCTCTCTCTCTCCCCACTTTTTTTCCTCCTTCACGAATTACCAATCTTGACCAATCGTATTTAAAAAAAGTGAAGGTCTGAATTACATTAGAAGCATAAAAGAGCGGACCAACTGTCTGGTCATTCAAAGCCTTTTTTTGACTGGACATTGCCCGTTGACCAGCCATTATTTGAAGTCCTGATTAAGTAAAAAAAATACAACAAAGGGAATCTGCGATAAAGCATGTGCATGGTTGAGTGATTACCGGGGCCCAGCCGAAGGCTGGCACCGGTCTTAAAATGCAGACCGTCCGTTTTTTTCAACGTTACATTGTTAGGGATATATCGCTGACTGAGATATATCGCTGGCTCATTGAAATCTTATCCGCCATTTTGAAAAGAAGAGGCATGGAGGACAGTCAAGAGAAAGATTATAGCTTTTTTGGGGAACGACACGTTCCCCCAACCCAACTAGTTTATGAGCGAAAATTTAAGAGTGAATATTTGGAGAGACAAATTTACGAGCGATCACTTCTGAGACTGAACCTTCCATCGTGAAACTTATCGAGAAATTGAGTGAACCTTCCATCGTGAAATTTATCGAGAATCAAAGCGAACACTTATCAAAATTTGTCTTCAAAAAGATTTCAATGATTGACATACCGAAGACTTCAAAGCTCCATCGCTATGTTAATAAGGTGAGAAAACTTTATCATGCACGATATAAATGTAATAACAAACGCGATCCAAAGATAATTAACTTAAATAAAATGGCTATACCCAAGAAAGCTTATTTGTTGTCTTTTTAGCAGGCATTATCACAGGATAATGAAACTAAAAATAATGTAAAAAGCACGTCGATCTTTATCATTGTTTTCTTGCAATTGTGTGAGTCATATGACCAATTATGTGAATTTCAAACTAAGTAAAGATGTTGAGAAGAATCCAGGACCTACTCAATACAACACTGATCATGATGAAGTAATAATTAGACCTTCTATGCAAAATCACAGCTCAACATTGGTTGAGGTCACACTAGAGACTTTACTATGGTAAAAAGGGCTTTACTATGGTAAGTCTCGCAACGTCTTCTTTACCGTAGTAAACCTGACAGGTCCACTTAAAAAGGCATTTGAAACTTTCCAGGCGTTTTTTTTCTCGCGTGATCGGTAACGTGAGAGTGAAAAGTAAAACAAATGATGACCTGCTATGAGAGCTGACTAAATTGAAATTACTGAACTGTAACTTCCTGAGCGTGACCCTCACAAGTGTACAAAGATGCTTCAATGTGAGAGAGTATTGTTTTCTGTTGTGAGCATTTTGCTTTTTAATTCTGCTGCTCAGATGAGCAAGAAGAATGCGCTCCCTTATTACCTACCTTGGTTTGAATAATGGGTTAGTGAAGATGTTTTAGTGACAGGTTTATTGATTACTCATCGAAGACGTATTCTTGGAGAAAGAGCGGCATTGCGAAGGCAAGCGTGGGTTTAACCTCGACCCCAGGAATGGTTTGAAGAAATGTACAGAAACAGAAACCTTCAAGCACTGTGGAAAAAGCAATCACCGATGTTCTAAAGCTATTCTGTTATGTGACCCTTTTTGAAACTACTTTCCTCAAAAATCATGACAAACTGTCAACAAAACAAACAAAGTTTAGATAGACTAAAGATATACCCACCTTTTTTTTTTTGGTAACCAGATGGTTATCGGTGATGGGTCATCTTTGTTCTTTCCATGGTAGTCATGGAAATTAACCAGGGTAGAGTTTACCATTGTAAACTGAAAATGCCGGTCACACTTACGGCGCCCGTTTACTATGGTAAACTTGAGTTTACTATAGTAAACTTTCTCTAGTGTGACCTCAACCAATGCAGTTGAACTCTCCTATTTCCTCTGAGAATTTGATGCAGTCAAGATTAGGTGCACTTTGTTTACAATCAATAGATGTTGGCGGTGCAGGTGATTGTTTCTTTAGATCTGTATCACATCAATTATATGGCAAAAGCAACCATCACATGCATATACGTACTGCTGGGGTTCAATTTATGAGAGACAATCCTGAGAGATTTATTGAGAGCAATACCGAAAATTCATGGATAAGATATCTGAATAATATGTGTATTCAAGGTACATGGGCTGATGCACTTATCATTCAAGCAGTTGCAGATATACTACTGTTTACCCAGTTCAGGAAAGAAATACTTCCTCTACAATAATTACTATAGGCCATATTGATGAATGCCACTATGTATCAACCACTGCCTTACAATCAAGTGCCTCCATTTCAATGTGCAATGAATTAACAAATGATACTCAGTCATCAATAAATAAGCATTTTATTATGTCTGTATATAACACTGGATGACATTTTTACAGTGCAAGACAACAATCCATGACCACAAAGATCTATTTCAAAAATGTCTTATGTCTGTTATCATTTCAAATTCACAGTGTTTTTAAAAAATAGATAAATGTGATTAATAAATCTCAATGATAAACCTGATGATAACGTACTTGAGAAAATGTGAAATTGTGCTAATTCTGTAACAAACTTCTTTGCAAACTTTGTCATTACCATTCAACCCAAAACTGTCAGTGATTTTTGCTTTTTCACTCAAACTTAAAAACAAATGAAAACCTTATACAGATCACACTTATTGACATCACAGTGTTACTAAAAACACTACTATAACACAGACCGTTAGCTGTAATAACACTGAACAAACTTACAACAACATCCTCCTTTCTCATGCATTTTGTTGCTTTTCTTCTGCATGAGTTAATTCAGACTAAGTATTAGCCTCCACAGAGGAGGGGGGAGGGGTGCGAGAGGTAAACTATATCTATGCAATCCCGTATCCCACTGGGCCCCGGTAAGTTCCACGTAGTGGTTCTAGTTTTCCATACAATTGCTGCACATTGTTAATTTTTCATAAAACCTACAGTGTATTTCTTGAGCAACAAGGGATCAAAATAATTTTTTCTTGTTCAGAACAGTAAATTTGAGCCCTGTAATATTGTGCAAGGGAAAGATGACACTTTTAAAATGTCAAATTTTATAAGGATTTGTAGGGAAAACCACTCAACTGTGTCTGGCTATGGGTGGCAATAGTTGTTTTTCTCATCCAATGAATCCTAATTTTTGGCAGCCTTGCAATAGCTAGTTCTGAGATATATGGCTGAAGATTTACAGGTTCTATAATAATGCTCTTTTAATTCCTGCTAAAACAATTTTCCAAAGAATTATTTTTGTTTTTACAGACAGTTGATCTCATGTGACCAACTATTTCAAAAGACCTTTTGCCCCATGATATGATTTATGTACAAGTCATGTACAATAGTACTTCATATGCACAAAAGATTTCAATACGTAATGCAATGAACTACAATTTTACTCATTTAAATTTTTTTTTTGTTCAAAAAAAAATAACTGCTGTGTTTTTCTTGTCAACTTTTTTTACAGTCTAACAATACATATGCATTTATTGCATTATACTATAAAAGTTTTGCATTCTCAACTAGATAACTGTGAGCTCCATTAACCACCATATCCTAGAAAGTGTGCACCCAATTTTAATAGTGTGTAAAATATTTATTTTATTATAGCCATGCCTAATTGTGCAATCAAGCAAGTAATGAACTTATGCATTTTCAAAAAGCTAAAATGCAACTGATTTCAACTCAGTCGTATAATCTATAGGGAACAACAATTCAGAAAGGGTAATGAAAATAATTTTTGATCGCACTCTATCAGAAGGCCTGTAATGTACATGTACCCTAAACAGTCGACCAATCAATAATCACAGTTTTGGTATCTTGCCAGTATACACAGTTGACATACACACTTTACATTAAGGATTGGTGCAAGATTGACTGTCTGTACGAAATGCTTTGTGGAAATCCAGACAGTTTTCTCTATTTATACCCATACATATGTGTACATGTTTGTAACAGCTAACTCAGTAAAATGTTTCGTTCACCCTTGCCAAGGAGGATGTTTTCATCATACCGAATCTTTTCAAAATCAAAGTGATCAGAATATAATTACCTTTATCTACTCAAAAGGAAAACTCTGCCAGAATTTTATATCAGCACAATAGGGTAGCCTTTGATCAATTGTTTAGAGTATAAACAGTAGGTTTAATGTCACATGATGGGTAACTTGACTTTGTTTATTTTACTTAGCATACAGTGCATTATTATATTATGATGCATGTTTGGGTTTTCTTGTATTACTCTCTGCTACCTGAGAGTTGCTTTGTTTCCAAGCAAGCTTTGTAGAGAAAAAAGCTTTTATTTTAAAGCTTAACATAAGATACTTCATCCGATTAGACTTTTCTCTTTTGTAGTCTATCAAGGGTCTGCCCTGCAGAATGCACTTTGACTCCATATGCACATACTATACTCACTTGACTTTGAAGATGACTACCACACAGGTTGTCAAAACTTTAATCACTGTCAACAACAGTCCTAACCTGGATGATCATACTTAATCTACTTATAATGAAATGACTCCTGGGTTCAAGCCTTTCACAGTGTATTGTGTGCCATTTTTATCCTAAAGGAATCACACTGGGCATTTGTTAGGGCATATTAAGTCACAAGTAATTCAAAAGTACACTTTTTGTTCTTTTTGAGCATATGGTTGTCCAAACATTTCCTTTGATAAAGGATTATGGTCTACTCTGTACATGGAGTTCAAACCAAAATGTTTTGATTATTTGATCAAACCACCTTGCTTGATTTTCTGAAAAACACTGTAATCGTAATCAAGCTCATTAATTTCTCTGAGGCAGTGTTATGGCAGTACGTAACTACTGTAAGGTACCTTACATTTCAGTTAAGTTCATTTTGAATGCCCTTGTGATACAGCTGTAGTTTTTTCATGTAAACATATTTTAGTGATGAGGTTTGTCCTAAGAGTAACAAGACGCTACGGAGCGTAAACTTCGGCGTCATGGTTGTGGATAACTGTAAATGCGGAGGAATAGTAAGAAATCAAATATGGTAAGAGTAAGGTGCTAATTTGTGAAATTATGGGATTTGTCAGGATATTCTGAAAAGAGCAACATCCAAGAGGCCTACTTGCCAAAAACTAGCATCTCGGGACAAATTGTCTCCGAGGTATTAGCCCAGTTATGCTCTGATGACTACATACAAATCCTTTTAAAAAAACAATTCTTTATTTTTCTTAGTCACATCAGGCTTCAAAAACAGCATAGCAGTCTCATGTACTGATTAAAGATATGTAAGGCATGGGTAAGGAGTCAATTACGTTGAGCATGGAATTGGCTAAAACTCAAAGTCACAAGTTTGAATGTTTTGAGGATAATTATTCACTGACTTATCAGCACGCAGGGATGTCGGATTAACACAAGGAAGTTTAACACCAAAGGAACATAGCCTTCACAGAGCTTTAAAACACAGCATCCACCAACACAAACTTGACTTGAACTTTGAGTAAAACTAAACAGCCTCTACCAATAATGACAAACTCTCACTTGAACTTCAGATATCTTACGGCTTCCACGAACTTGTAAACACAGAAACTGAAAATCAACCTTCGTCACACTTGGCTAAACACAGCAGTCCAGCTCGTGGGAAAAAACTTAGTTCGTCAAAGGAACTCGCTTGGAACTTGTATACCGTTTGACATAAGGTTCTAGAAAATACTAAACAGGCGAATAGTAGTAGCTTTTCGACATATTTTATGATTTCAGTGACGGATGCAAATCTGCTGACTCATGCTGAAATGTAAACATGCCCTAATTAATTATTCATGGTAATCCAAAAACGTAGAGAACGTTCGAGAAAGTCACGCAACGCATGAAAGCAATTTTACTACGTAACACTCAACAAAGACAAAATGTCTTTGTGCAGCATTTTATGTGACTTTAAATTCATCATAAAACAGTTCGAAAGGAGGGCTCACTCGTGAAATGTTTTTCAACACTCGAAGAGAAATTTCGTGTCTCTGCGCGGCCACGAAATATCCTCTATTTATTCCTCGAGTAATTAAAGACTAAACTCGAAGTGATCTCAAGATATCACGAAGTAGTCCGGTCTCATTTCGTGAAATAAATGAAACAAACCGAAAAGTCACAAACTTGAACGCCCAATCTTGTCCTGACACTAGTGCATCATTTCATAGCTATTTTTCGTATGCCAAACTACCTTGGGTCGCAGTAGCGCAATCGGCTAATCCCTTAGCTTAGAGTCTCCTCTGATCTGACAGGTCACACAGATGAGTCGGTTCAAACCCCGGGAAAGCCACAATAATAATTCTTTCTTCCTCGAAAAAGTTAAAGAATAAATGAAAGAAATTGAGGTAATCTCGAGATATCTCGAACTAATTCGGCTCTCACTTCGTCAAATAGCCGAATAGAACCGAAAACCTACAGACTTTGCTTGCCCAATCTTGTCAAAAAATTGCAACTTTGATACATTCCTGAGCGTCGCGAATCCTTTACTTCACGCTCCGCCGAAGTAAAAACAACTCATCAAGAGAGCTCACTTAAAAAAAAATTGGTAGTGAACAGGCCTGCACAATCTAAGGTTAGTTAAAGTGAGAAGAGTTATTTGAAAATTTTAAAAGATAAACTAAAAGGGTTGTGGTTGAATAATAATCAGAAATTATGCAGCATTATTTTTCAGGGCAGATTGAGCGATAAGATAGGATTATTATGCGATTAATTATGAATTTTTTTCAGGGCTAATTAACATTGTTTAACCAGGTCTCAAAGGACAAAAATTACTTTAATGCTATTTAACAGGCAATTTGAATGGAAAAGAATAATTTAACATCTATTTTTAAACAAAATGGTTAAATTTGTCCAATTATCTTGACCCAGAAAAGAAACAAATAGAAATGTAGAAAGAAAGAAAAAGGACACATGTTTAATATTACATGACGCTGTTACACCGCTGGCCACACTACTTGTCTCTGAAATCAAAAAGGCTGCCCAAAGATACTGCGATCGAAGGTTTGAGATGTCTTGCAAGGCTTTCTTTAGTGGTATGTAAATCACCTTAGATGTAAATAACAAATTATATGATTTTTCACGAATTGTGTGGAAAAATAGATTTGAGGTCAATTATGTGAAATCATAATTGAAGTTGGAATGGCCTGATACAGTCTTAAGGTGCTAGGGTCAGTATCAACACACACGCAACAAAAATGTGGTCGAGTACAAAATTATGCACCTATCTGTGGGTTTTTACTTGCAGTCCACATTTCTCATTACATGCATGACATGTTCAGACAATGAAAATCTACATTACTTGCATTAGTTTAAAAAATAAAAGGCCTTCAAGCACATGCTAAACACATGTTAAAACAAAGAGTTATTTTTTAATCACAGGGCAAGGGTCTGGGTCCCAAAATACAAAACATGACAAAACTGCTCCTATAACCGGTTTTACAGGCACAACAAGTATTTTTCTGAGAGAATTGGTTTATTTAGCTGAGAAGATCCGGAAGGTTTTCATAAACAGAGTCACACTGTTCCTTGGCTCATTGCTTCGACAAAACTTTGAAGTGTTAAGAATTTTTGTCTTCACAGCAGAGCATTATTTCTTTGAACACAAAATATAGTAATATCTACAATGTATGCAAAAAGCCAGCAAAAACATCAAAATGCTGGCCCCACATGTATGTTGATCACTTATTTTGCACTGTATATACAATTGACTAACTTCAAATCTTCATATCAGTGTGCAAAAAGGTAACAATAATGGTATAATATTTATGGCATGTTTGAGGTAGATGGTGCTAGTTGAGGCACATGATAACATGTTGTGTAAGTAGATGTTACTGTCATAAGTATTGCTTAAAGTCTGGGATGCAAGATAATAAGTGTGTAGCAAGGAGTACGGACTTCCTTCTGTAGTTTAACTATTTTGTCAGCAAGAATTTGCACATACATGTTCTTTACTACAACACTTGAATGTGTTCATGGACACAGCAGCAGCAGCAATCTAAAATAACAATGTTCACAAGTGTATTTTTAAGCCAAAAAATTATCATTCTTATCAAACTCCATTTTCACATATAAACATGTATACATGTATTTAAATTGAAGCATGACTTTGGTAACATTTACAGTCGCCAAGACAAGATAGATAGGGATAAAAGGGACATCTTAAATAATCTTTTGCGCTTTGAGCTTTAGTTTTGTAGTCAGAGGTTATTAGACTGTCTTAAAGGTAGTTCCACAAAATGGCACCAGTTCAATGTAGGAGTGTATGAAAATGTAGAAGTACTTTATGTTGTGTTATTTTGCTTCAAACCCATGGAACTCATCATCACATTTTAACTACAACTACATGTATCTTCAACTTCATGTATCATACAGTGTGTAAGATTTCAAATTTTGCCTTTCACCAAGATACAGTAAGTGTTCCTCCAACATTAGCATGAATAGACACAAACAAAAAATAAGTAGTCTGAGACATCGAAATGATGGATGCAATATACACCACACTCTGTCTACAATCAAAGAAAACATTGTTGTCTGTTAATTTCCATCTAAAATAATAAATCACCACAACAAAAGGAGAAAAAGCTATCCACAATGAAACCAAGAGGTTTCCAGAAAAATACGCTTACAAAGCACTTTTACTTGCACAAGCACAAATTTTAAGAAAGCAATATAATCCTGTGGGTTAAATGTCTGCATGAACTCCCACGCACAGGAAGCATTAACATTCCTAAAATTTTAGAAATTTTAAGTTATCCTGTGATGACTGTGGAAAGATTACCCTGAGAAGCGATTGTTGCAAAAGTTGGAAGGAGAGAAAAATGCTTGGTCTACAAATTAAAGACGCAGGCAACTTTAAGAGCAGAAATAAAAAAGGAAACAGACAGCAGCTGTACCACCCTTAGGGTAATAGAATAGACATGGCGTGGGTGATGATTGACACATTTCCTCTTTTGTGATGCAAATAATGAGGGTGCGTGCTTTATTCAAAATTTATGACTGCAAAGGGGAACGCTATTATTTTTTGCACCACCTTGTGAAAAGCAAATTGGTATCAACTATCAGGAGATTTAGAAACTTGAATGTTAAAATTAGTGTTTGACCAGTGAAGGGAAGTAAGGTTTAGTTTGAATTATTAGGAATTTCAAAAAGGGAGGTTTTGACAGATTGCGATTCTACAATGTGCTGTATGTAAATTCTGCCCTCATGTGATTCAGTTGGCCGAATCCAACTGTCTCAGCTTAATAAACTTTATGCCTGTGAACGGTTTACTCCACTTTTGATTTAACAACAAATATTAATCAGCAACAAACATGGAAAAGGGTGATTTTAGCTTCGTCTCCGGAAAAAGCAACTTCCAAATTTCAGACAATAGAAAAGCAACAAAGCACGTGGTTAAAGCAGAAAATCATGTGACTTGAGGTTGAACTGTATCAAACAATCTTGTCACGTACAAGAACATGAGCTGAAGAGTTAATATTCACCACTGTTACAGAATGAGAGCGTAAGGAACATGCTTCACTTAATCACAAACCAAATAGCAGTGTGGTCAAACAAGAATCTGCTGTACACATTGTCTCTATAGCCAGAATTGTCAGAGCAGACAACCGCATGAGAAGCAAATACAATGGTAGAGTGGTTAGTATCCAAGTTAGCTACGATGGCGCAGACAGTTTCAGAAAAGTACAAATTAGGCCAAAACCATGATTAGAAATCATAAAGAACTTCAAAGATACAGAACATTCAGGGAATGCTTCTTCACCATTCTCTAAGCCGTTGTTTTTCTCAATTTGACCTTGGCCATGTCAACTGTCAATCATGAACTCAACCCAATTTATACAATATTTAGGACACAAAACAAGCAAGGTAGGTTTATTCAATTAAACTTGTACAGGTGCATGTATTTTTGCTGAACCAAACTACTGAAACTGTTATCCAGTCTCTTGGTACCCCAATCAAGATCACGCAAAGTGAAATTGTCCTTAAAGTCAACTTATCACCCTTCATTCTTGACCTATAAAATTTTTCTATGATGACTAAAGAGGAACATACAACTAATGCCGCAAAAATGCTTTGAACAACTACATAGTTGACTCATTACTCACAAATGAAGACATATTTCTTGGCAAGGTTAAACTTATGACAATTTCAAGTTTTGACATTGTTCTATGTGTATTACAGTCGCTCTTCAACTGGTTCGCTGAAATCCCTCCTAAGTGTTCCAACAAAGTTGATAAAAATTACAACAACATTAGAGTACATTTATCTCTTCAAAGAAAGAAACACACTTACGGAAAAAAAGAAAAATAAGGAGATACTCAAAAAGCAAAGATAAATTAATATTGCAAATTCGTAGGTTTTGCTTCTTATCAACTTAGGTCAGTTACATATAAATCATAACGTTGGACCTATAAAACCAGCCATTGTCAGACATTCAGCCCTTCTAACATCTGTGTAGTAACATCTGACACAAAAGTTTCTACGTCCAATGTTAAAATTTATACAAGTGCACATAAACAAGCCAACAGACTGTTTTAACATGACTGTTTCAATGTGGAGTAAGAGATCTTGCATAAAGTTTAGTGACCAGTAAGTAGCTTGCGATCCATATAAGTACATCTACTCTACACGTGATTATTCTAGAGTCAGTGGAGGGATATTTAAAAATTAATTTGAAATCAGATGTCTGAAAGTTCAAACAGCAATTCCATTTATTCTACTCTGACTATGTTATGACAATGATTAAAACATTGAACTTTTGCACCTTAAGTCTATTTACAATTTTCTGAGTACTGGTCAACTGCGTTAAAAGGAATTCTATAGCCATATATGAGCCTTACCACAGTTGCAACCGATAAAAAGAAGCAACCATTACGATTCGGAAAGTATTATATGTACAGAGGAACCTCGATATAACGAACCTCTATATAACGAAGTCCTAGGTAAACGACTGATTTTCTTTGCCCCACAAACCGCAAAACTTATTATGAAAAAGAACGTTGGTATAAGCTCAACGAAACCTCGTTATAGCAAACAATTTTCCTGGTCCTTTGTCGCTTCGTTTTCGAAGTTCCGCTATCTAAAATAACGGAAAAAGGAACCTTTTTCGTTTTCAAGTTCAGGAAATTTTGCCAAGAGTAAAATTATCTCTGGCTCGAAACTTTGTGCTCCTACATGTAACAAATCGTATTGCAATCAAAATCTTAAAGATATTTAAAACGAAGCCGTTTCCAAACAGATAGATTGGGTAAACGAACTTACTCACAAAACGAGCTTTCCAAAACAGTTACAAGTTAACTTACCGTGCCATGCCTTACAAACTAGTCAACGAGATGCCAATGTTATTGAAATACGTTAAGCTTAACGCTTACTGTTCTTTCAGTTGAGTTAACGGTTCAATACAGCCCGGGTATATGGAGTATTCTTCGCAGTGCATAAGTTTACAGAAGTTCCAGGAGACAAAAACACTTTAAGACTGAATTGCTTAAGCTTATATGTAAAAGATATTCCTTAAAACAACGTTCACGCGTCGTTCACGCGAACAGTAGAGTTACTATAATTTCTATCAACGTGATATTTCTTGCACACGTTAGTAACAAATACTGTGCAAGACAATATCATGTACTAAGTTGATTTTTAAAATGTTAGGTTTTCACCCTACTTACAATGGAGTGACGGTGCAACTTGGGTTAAAGTGAATCGCTTCCAAGCACTGAAGAAAGACGGTTGAAAAACTGGTCAAACCAGGGAACGGCCATGAGGCCATGTAGATCTACGTAGATATATATACTTACTCTGCGTTGCATCATGGGACGGGCTAAAGTTTCTTGTACGTTTATCAGACTACGAGTAGTCTCCATTTTCCCTCAGGGATAGTAGAGCGAGCGAAATGCGAGCGGGCGTGAAAATCACCTCACGCGAGAAAGGCGAGACGCGGCGGTGAGAGGGAAAAATGCCTCATTTTTCTATCTTCCGGCTGTGTCTCACCTTTCTTGCGTGGGGTGATTTCACGCGCGCTCGCGTTTCGCTCGCTCTACTATCCCTGAGGAAATATGGGGACCACTCGTAGTCTATCGGGTAGGGAGTACCGCGAGACACCGAAGGCTGGCGACTAAGTCTACCCTAGAGGTATGATGGGCTGCGGAATTAGAGCCAACCTGGGCGTTTTTAACTTAACAGGGTGCCATGCAACAATGACCTTGCATGCAATAAATTTTAATAAGAGCATACTTTGCATTATTATTATATGCTTATTACGTCAGGCGAAGTATTGCTAGAAAGTTCAAGCATGTCCATGTCACGAAATTAACCGAGGCTTGTTGCAACGTTTGGACTTCTCAGCGATCTTTGCGACACTGCCATGCGATTAAGGCCTGTCATCTTTCAAAATTGCTTTTGTACGCGAAAGCTGTTTCCGCTCTTTTCTTCTTCGTTTGTTTAATTCGACGTGATCAAAAAACTGATAAACATGAAAAAATATGGCAATTTTCATTTCCCCACTAGATTAAAAATCAGCTACATAATAAACAACCTGAAGG